>DWON01000597.1:0-31084 GCA_018251015.1 Phocides pigmalion okeechobee
ATATAGAATAAATAAATACAGCAAGTAACCAAAGTCTATTCTTCCAATCCAGCGATAGTAAGTGTGCACCCGCACAATATGAATAGTGATACCTCAGTTATAAACGGGAAAGTACCACGCCACCCTCATAATCCGCTGTGCTGTAATTCTTTTATTTTTTGAGATGTAATTACCGGGTATACTTACAAGCTGGAGTTCTGTCTTAGTCCTCAGAAGCAATACATCTACGAACGACCTCAGAATTTCATTTCTATTTGAGGTAGCATGTGGATCTCCATGGGCTGCAGTGACCACTTAACATTAAGTAGCCTACACTCTGGTTTACTACTTTTCTAATATAAAAAAACAATAAATTATATTTAAACCATGTGCATTATTTCTTTACCTTTGGCGAGCGAAAACAAAACAATTTAGCTACGCATTCTTTACATGTTTACAAAATTAAATCAAGTAGTAACAACGTTAACTTCTTACATTATACGCTACATTTATATTTTTTTCTATCTATATATACATAGATAAGAATGTTGACACGGTATGTTTGTTGACCTAATACGAAGATATCTGGCAAAGAATATCGATTACCATTGCGCCCGCATCTTTATCGATTCAGTAAGTAAACAGCGCGCTCTTTCAAATATCCTTGACAGTGATAAGGCAGACAATTTTTAAACGTCTAAATCAATATTATAATATAATGTATATTTTATACTGTCAATCCAATATATATATATATATATATATATTACATTTACAGTGGTAGAAGGAACGAAACAAGCAACTATATAAAGAGTTTCATTGTTATATAAAGTACTTTAATTTGATTTTTGACATCGTCTTTCGCTTTCCCTACTATGTTAACGTATTCCAAACGAATATTATACTGACAAAGTGCTACTCAAAAATATTAACACTTTTAAGGGTTCCGTATCTAAATGGTTAAACAAGGATAACTTTCCCAGTGATAAGCGATCAGTCATAGCCACTTTACTCGGCGATAATTAACATAGGAATATAGACGGAAATTAAAAGACAAATATTTTCTGCAACCTCTCTACATTGTTGAAAAGAAGTCATACTAACTAAATCATTTTAAATTCATTAAAAAACTGAAGGATGGAAAAAATCAGTATACAAAGGCATGTGGAGTATCGTTGGATAGGTATACGATATTAATATTGAGAAACATAAATATCAATATGTCACGAACGAACTATTATTTTGTGATATACTTGATCGTAAAATCATAAAATTATGCATCTTACCTTAAAATTTTAATATCATGGAATTGAAAATCGATTATATTCCTCAACTACGTTCAATCCACAATACGTGATCTAACACACTTGGTTTATTTTTGATAGAATTGTTTTTATTTTACATTCAATATATACGAAAAGTATAAATTGTTATGGAAAATATCGATGTCACTCAATATGAAAATCAGTGTCGACATATACAAATGGTAGTTGAAATTATTCACCAAGACGATGCAATCGTATCTCTGTTCTAAATTTTAAATTAGTAACGACCGTGTTACATTAATTTCATGGCAGCGATGGCAGGCAAAATATGAAATATGAACGAGCTACCTATTCTTGGATGGTACAATGGATAACCATTTTACGACGTATTGTTTATTTCACAGGATTTTGGGTAAGTTTGGCCACCGTCCACCACGTTTGTGAACTAGTTATGTTCTGATTGGTAGACTGGCATGTAGGGTTTCTTCAAGAATGTTTTTGGTTTCACTGGAAATAACGATAAGCAAGTTCTAAAACGCATAAACTTCGATAAAATAGAAGTGAATGTTAGGAGTTCAATCATCACATTCCCCGTATAAAAACCAAAATCTTACCGCCCAGAAAGTACGGTTCACTAGGGTATCACTAGGGTATGTTTTTTTAAACAATAAATTAAATTGCCTATTTTTGTCTCATATTCTCTTTCTTTTTCGATTTCGAGGTGACCATATTTATGCATGTATAGGCTTAATGTAAGACATTTGTTCCACAAGAAATCAAATGGTTGCAGTTGTTCAAAGACGACAGTGATCAGTTAGTTAACAAAGGGTGAAATGCAGGCTTTTCCAACAAAATAAATTGTTGTATCGTTTAAAAAAAGTTAATTTTACTTATAATTACAATTACCTACGTTCCTAATCTACAATGTATTCGGTTCTAGTGCTGATAAAATTATCTATTAAGCCTTTTTAGTCATCTCTGCAATGTAACTTCTTTAACTATTTCCGTGTAAAGTTAGTGGCTTCGAAACATAATTTGCACATAAGGTTGTGAATACATTACATAATTTTATTAACATTTAAATACGGAGGGGAGATGGCGACGTGTGTTGCAGAACCGTTTTACTGTCAGAGTATGACTTATATAAAGTTTTGAGTTACTTCCCAGTTAGGAAAGTTTTTAAGATCAGAATTACCTACAGTGGTTCGAAACTTCGGTAAGACAGATACCTCAATGATGCATATAAATTTCTGTTGTGTGAGTGTGGTATTATTGGTATGTTGATGGCAAAAGTAGTAAAGACTACGGTTCATTCCGAAAGGTTAGAAGACACCCATTTGTGGCGTGAAGCAATTCTGGCGATTTATTGGAAAAGTATATTCAACTTTAATTCCAACTCCAGTTCTACCTACATAGTTGATAGTCATGTGTATCTATGAGCAACAATGAACACTAATCATTGGGTCAACTGTACGTTCTTTTGCTTATTTAACTTCATAATAATAATTATTATCAAGTTAAATATTCGTCAACTCGTTATGCCACAGCTGGACATGGGTCTCTTCCCAGAATAAAGAGGGTTAGGTGATAGTTTACTACTCTGGGCAAGTGCAGATTGGTAAACTTCACAGACCTTTGAAAATCTTAAGGAGACCTCTCAAACTTGCAGTTACTTTAAGGATGTTTTCACCAAGTGATCAATTATTTCTAAGGCGCACATAAAATCGAACCCCAAATCTTCTGATGAGAAGCCGGTATCTTAAGCACTCGGCTATCACTGGTTTTATACTCATACTCATGTACGTCAAATTATCTTTGTTTCTATCAACCAATATTGCTGCACAAATGATGTCAAGCGCCAAGCGTTACCAAGCAACGAACCGGCCGTTATCGGTGTTCGGTATGCAAGCAGCACACGCCCAAGGTCAGTTGCCCCACGCACCTCACCATCACTTCCTTGTTGGCAACCGACGAACCGAGCTTGAGCAACCGCCTCTCACCAGAATTAGGCTCCCGGTTGCAACACGTCACACACATCAAGTGGCTCGTGTTGACTAACTACATCTGAAAATCTTTGATTCTATACAAACTCTGTCACAACAACCATACGTGTACGGATTGTGTTACTTTTTTTCGACAACAGGTCATTAGAAAAATATGTAGATAATGCTACTTTTCTTCAGTAAAAAGCTTAATAAGCTTACAGATCTTATTTTAAGCATCCATATCCACTAATATCAACACCTAAACACAAACAGATCTTATTTCTGTCTGTAGTCCTAGTCGTACGTTAATGCGTTGCGACTTTCAAGCCCTAAGCTGATTGCCTCGCATATAATTGAATCTCTACCACCAAAACAAAATAATTTATTGGAAATGAGACAAAACATTTTTTTTAATGGCTACGCTGCAATTACAAACATGCTCTGTTAATTTGAAGTTTATAGTTCCATTAATAAACTAATTTGAATTTGAATAGTTAAAATGTTATAAATCGCGTCAAATTTTCGATATCGTCCTATACATTTTGATTGAATTGAAAGTTAATCTGGAGATCCATATCTGATCATGATTTAGTCCAACTAATTCCTACCCTATTTTAGCGTGATACTTCAATTACCATCGGCAGTATAACTATTTAAATAACTAAACTATTGTAGATAATTCAGTTTTTGTTGCACAGTAATTAACATGACGAGCTGTGAAGCTTAGGTCAGGTTTCGATTACAGGCCATGTTGACATGCAAATGATGGATTCAGGCATATGTTATGTTTTAGGCATTTATAAAGTAATAAACTGCTGCACTGCTTAATTTTCATATCTCAAGTATATTTTTACATAAGTATTTAACTTATTCGTAACGTTGAGTGCCTCAAATCTAATTGTAATAAAAAGCTACACCTAATGTAACCAAAACAATTACGAGGGAGTCCAGTTCCCAGGCAGAACAGCGATAGCACTTCTCTACGTGAGATATGAAACATCCCTGACCAGCATGGTTGATCAAATGAAGGACAAAAAGTTTCATTGTCTAATTAATCATTGATGCAACATACAGTTATACCTACGTACATACTTTGATTACTTCCATATAACCTAAACCTAAATGATAAGATAGTTATTGCATTCAGGTGGATAGAAAAGAGACTCTTTCATTAATATAATAAGTTAACATTAGAATACGTACATATCTATGTACCTTTATGTAAGTACTCGTACATATACAGTTTGTGATATACATATTTATAATTTAAAGCAAGGAAAACCGTATATTGCACCACAAGTCGTCAACGCCTATTATTAACGAATATTATCGGAGTTTCCTTATTGGAAAATATTCTAAGTATCAACTACAACTTGGCTGAGTCAGCGGTTTAATGAGCACTCTTATGCTTCTCAACTCTAAGGAACATAGTCCACGGCGGCGCATACGTTGGTAATATGAGAAAATCAAATATACTAGGCAATTCAACATTTTAATTTTGTTTGTAATTAGAAAAATAAATTCAAAAGAGTGTTTTAGCTACAAATTTTTTTGGACAACCTCGTTCCTTGACACGGGTCACGGCAGGGAACCCTTGGAGTATCCTCCGCCGTGCTGCACATTTGTGTATTAGTAAACACATCCGATGTTTTCAATCATAAAACATCAGATAAGTTTCATCATTCATAAAACAATCGAAAATACTTAACAATTGTCATATATTGATGACGACAAGGGACCTACTGTACAAACTGCTCTCTTCAAACTTCTCTAAGCATATTAGTGCACATAAAATGCCCCACTCCCGATTGCATCGAACTATACTTTAGTTTATCGATAATTTACGACATGTACAAGCACGGGACAAGGCTACTTTGGAAATAGCTAAACCCATATTGACGGGATCCTACAATAAAATGTTTTCTATAAATATGAACAAGCATTCAGAATAGCGAGCGTAACCTAATATTTTAGTTAATTTGTTAATACCTAAATAATATGAATTAACATAAACACAGAGTTCGATTTCAAGCCGAGTCCGTTTATCAGTGCCGCATTGCAATTCAACTTTCAAGGCTGGGACAGGGTGTCGAATATACTACGTAGTCAACAAACTAGGAACAAGTAGCGAGTTAAGCTTTAATCATAAGCATGCTCACTTCTCGGTACTGTGCAATAAGTCTACGTCAAACAAAACAATGAAGTGTAATATGACCGTCAATTAAGAACTTTCCAATGTCATTCAAACAAAAGATTCAACACTTCATGCACATTGTACTTCATAAACCGAGGTGCAGGGTACCGGATGTATATTCATAACAAGCTTAAACGAAAATAGCACTGAATGTAGTCCCAATTTATGGTCTTTGTTTCGAATTCCGAGCGGCGCGTAAAATACTTAATGAATTTTAATAAGCGTTGCAATGCGACTCAAATACTATCTTTACTGTGTTTAATATCATGTTTGAACTTATTTCTCGAATAGTTTAGCTATTGACGTCACTCGAATCTGATGACGTCACTTACTATAGAGGCAATAGGGAGCTCGCAGCGGAATGCGAATTGCTATCAAATCTGCTCTTTGTGGACGACCGAATTATAAAGTCCTGTGGATAAGGAACGTTGGAACTCTGCCTCGGCTTTTTTACTGAGTATCATTATAAAACGAGACAGGTGACACGCAACCGGTAAAGAAGTTTATGCCTTATAAGGCGAACGATTGAAATGTCGCAAAAAATCGCATTCGCATTCATAGAGTGTTAGTAAACAAAGTATACGCAATACATATTGCTTAAAACGCCAGATAATAATTATCATACAGACGATTTTAACCGACGACCAAAGGTATTTTTATCAAAAGAATTTGTAACGTTCATTTTTGTCCGTAGATTTTACATACTGATCCTTCCAGTTTTAAATTAAAGTTTTAAAAAAGAATAAATAACAGAAGTCGATTTTATTATTATTCTTATTAAATGAATTAGCATTAAAATAGCTAAAAGTGTCTTTATGCGCATTTATGTGCACGCACTGGAAAATTATGGATTTTAGAAAATACTTGTTACTCATAAGGCTCTTAAGGTCACGTAAAGCAATGAATTTAACCTTAATAAAGATAGACTTAAGACATTAAGCATACAAGAGCGATAGGAATAATCTATTGAAGTAACAGCAGGTACTACCGCTACGCTCATTACCCGTCGTGAACCAATACTTGGTGGGAGAGGTGTGTTTGTTAGATACACTTTTAATCGAAATGACCATCTCATATTCAGAAGTAACATTGGACTTAGGTGCGACCTCAGTAACTCATACAGGACTTCACTTCTCCCTTATTTCCGCCTATCAATAACAATATTAATAATAGATAGCCCGCTCAGACAAGGCAAGCATAAACCAAGGGCTTCAATCGCGAAATAAAACTTGGGCTACTGCTCTTCATTTCATCTTTACTAACAAAGGCAGTTATTTAAATCACTACCCAGTTCGACGATAATATAGGATTAAAGTGTATTATAAAGATTTCAGAGATGCAGTCACTCTGTTAAAAAAAGAAGTATATTTAAGAAGCATACTTTTGTAAAAAAAAACAAACAGATAACGTGTCTCTTTTATAAAGGATAAGGATAGTAAGAAAAAGTATAAGGAAAGATACAATCTAAAAACATGATAACCGTTATTTGCCGCGTTACTTTTCAGAATATATTGAAGCGGGAAGATGTTACCCCATTTAGATTGGACACCACACGCTGCGATGTGCTTCATAGTATCTAAATGTGATTTTAGTTTGACTATTCTCGCGCTTGCACATGTCCTTACTGTGTCATAATGAGTTCATTTATAGAAATTAATATTCATTAATTAGACGAGTAGAAAGGAACAATTAATAATTGTACTTATTATATGATGTATTTTTTATGTGAAATGTCTATTGACACGTCTTTGGGGTAAGACAAGTATGAGTCTGCCACCATGTTTTTCGTGTTTGTCTTGTGTTAATATTTTGTGCCTATATATTATTGTAATAAGGATAGAAAATAATCCCTGTATATAATTACTGGTTATCTTTAATTAAATATCTTTCAATAACCATCTATTTTGATTTTTGACATCATGGACTTTTTTATATCTAGTTTTACAAAAATTAACTAAATGATGATTATTTTAAGTACATGTATTTTTTAATAATTTGGTGCTGATTTATAACTTGACATCATTTTAATTTACCTACCTATAAAGATTTTTTAGTAGTTGAATATTTTTTACTTGCGCAGTCTTGATTATAAAGATTTTTTAGTAGTTGAATATTTTTTACTTGCGCAGTCTTGGTTATAATTAGTTAGCATACTACTATATTAATAAGCTTATGGATTCATACAGGTACTATGAGTTGAGATAGCGAGTAAAGTTCTATTGGATATCACTATGTTATTCAAATAGATAGTAATTCAAAATGAAATTAAACCTAGATATATATGACATTGCCAAACATACACGCACACTAAAAAAAACAACCAATTAAACACATGTAAAAACGGTCATCTGTTCAATAGACTACGTTATTTTCATTTTAGTTTCCTCTAGTTGATTCGTTTAAATGACAGCAAAATCACAATTTATGAAGAGACGGTGACCTTTATTATTTACAACTTTCCGTACACAATGTTTTGCGTTATCTTTAAATAGCCACATATTTTACATTTAGTTGCGCAAAAAGGTTTACTTATCTGTTTCGCATGTTTCATTCAATGATGTTAGTTGAGTTTCATAACAATATGTCAAATTGGGGAAGCGAATGTTGAAGTTAAAACCAATAACGAGCCAAATCCTTGAACCAATACGGAGCGATATTTGCCACACGGTCGCTTCCTTGTTTTTTTGCATATATTTTTAATGATTGTAACATGTGGGGTACGTAAGTATTAATAAATATTATGCATATCGAACGTCTGGGTCACGGTCAATAATGAAACGGATTCAGTCTATAATTAGCGGATTCTACATTTGCGTACAATCCTAAAAAACTGTGTTATAAAGATACGATACATAGTTTCTCTTACAAATTATTAGATTCAAGTATAATTTCTTAAAAATATATGCTGATGGGTTATATAAAAATGTAATTCTTTAAAATTATATAATTATTTGGTAAAAATAAAAACTCATGTTAGCATATCTCTTATAAAAATAAATAATATACGTGCAAGATAAAATAGAATATCCTTGAGATATTTTATGTTGTACGTTATCGCATGATTGTTTTATGATGAGTACAGAGGTACATTTAGAGGGTGCTAGGAATAATATGTTTCACTCAAAGATATAACACTACACTTTTATATAACTTGCAGCTATTCTTGCATTTTGATGGGAATATATTATTGCGCGTTCAATTACGTGAAAAGCGACCATCTTAATCATCAGGAGTAGATGTGAATTTCACTGTGATTGACTTGATATAGAACTTCTGTAAGGATTCGGTTGTTTATTTCTTTCACAGCAGTAGTCCCTTAGTATTAATTGGACTTCATACCATTTATGATATGAAGTAATAATGGTAAAAGTATTTACTAAGGACATTAACAAACAACTTTATTCAATTTATAATTCCCCTCGTGTGGTACCGAATACATGTACTTGTTTCTCACAGAATGACTATGCTTCTATTCAAAGTTGTACAAAGTAGCTACCAGCCCTTGTTTCCGTATCCGTACCCATGGAGGTATGTGTACATGCTCACTATAATTTATAAATAAATTACTTATACACTACGATCGAACGTCCGGGTCACGGCAATGATGGCTGGAGCAAGGAAAAACGTTGCTCTTATAAAATACTGGTTGTGGTAATGACGAGACTTCGAATTCACTTTAAATGATTAAGTAAGTGCGGTATTGTCATCGGGTACCAATGTACGTTTTCCTGTTGGTACGCTTGCACGGAAAATATAGATTTAAATATTGTTTTACAAAATAAATATTATGTAGTTATTGAGTGAGATTGATAAATAAAATGGTAGCTAGATAGAATGGGAAATATAGATCGTACATCGCCGTGTCAGATCGATGATGAGAAAGAGATGGATGTATGCGCATGAGTGGGATGAATGGTACGCGTAAAAATGGCGCTCTTTTCCTTAAATATAAAAATGAATGTAAAATATAATTAATAAGGAAAAGTTCAAGTATCCAAAAAGAAGATCTTTAATTCTTTTGTCGTCAACACATGACAGAAAAGGTGTATATTTAAATTTTAATTTTAGGAATAGAAAAAGCAGAGCTAGATTTAGATTTTTCTATGTAATTTCAATACTTTTTAATTAAATGGCGATGCAAGCCTTCATACAATTTTCTTTATATTAAGTGATAGCCGTATGCGAATTAAATAATCTTCACATAAGATAAGTTATGTACTCATAGAATAGTGAATCGATCATAGACAAAATACTAATGAGGTCTAATTTGAGAAACCCTTCTTTATGTAAATAAATCTGTAGGACCCTACAAACCCTGAATATTGCATCTTGAACAATGTCACTTTGAGACATAATAGGTGTGTTGAAACTGTATTCTTAATGTAGTCGAATTTTCAAGAAAAGTACCTTTGCAATGTTTTTTTTATTATTTTGGGAGTACAATTAGAATTTATAGTAAATGTTAGTATAGACGTCAAACGAGGAACCACAGGAACATACCACAGGAATTTCAACTTAACATCATCACTTCACATTGTTACAAAAAGTTTACATAAACAATCCGTGTTCTATTGTCACAACATTTTCCAAAGAGTAGTCTATTATAAAACCCGCTTTGTTCCCGAAGGAAGTCATAGTTCGAACCGGGAGTCAATTGGTTCAAGTGCAAATAGTACTCACGCATTGTTGCAAAAGTAAGACAATAAAAACAAAAACAATAGTAACGTTAGAAATGTTTGTTTGTGTTGTTTAATATTATATTGGTTTACAAGTGCCCTCTAATGCGACATGTGTGGGCATGAAGTCACGCACGTTCTTGCGACAACAATGTGCAAATAATTTTAAACAAATTACTGCGTTACTAAGTTTCGTTTTTAAAGTTAGAACGCAAGGTTACACTTAAATTAAACATATTGTATGTTTTAAACCAGATTTGTCAAATGACCTTTACTCACGGACTAAGGTTTTTTTTTTAAATGAAGCAGTAAACAAGCATGCAGTTTGCCGGATAATATGTATGTATATAGTAACACCCGCTAGTAGTAGTAGTTGTAACAAACTTCACAAAGAACAGCCGTCCTATTTGAAATCGCTCATAGACGAATCGCTTCTTGTGAGGTGTAAGATTCACCAGTTTATTGCTATTGTTTAAACACATTGTTTAATAAAAAATCTAAGGCTTTCGTAAAGGTGTAGAAAATCGAAAAGTAAATTATTACTTACTCCATTACGTCTCCAATATTTTTATTCATACACAAAATAAAATCATAGTGCTCTAAAATAATAAACATTTGAGAGCATCCTAATTTTTTATTAAAACCCTTATTTCACATTTATGGGTATCGGACTACTTAATTTAATAACATTATTGTTACAGTGACGTTATAAAAGGTAACAAAAAGGTTATTTACAGATAGGTGCTAATTTAAAAAGTCAATTAAATATCAAGTTATCCTTTATATTAACAACGGTAAACGTCGCTGAGTTTTGGTTTGAAGGAAGAGAAACTGACATGAAGCACTATTAACATGGTCCTCAGACGTACCCACGCGTGACCGATCTCAACTCTATCGTGCTAATCCAAAACACTGTAACTTTCAAAAAAGATGTATGAGATGTCATAGAGCTAAGACTCTTATCCTATTTTACGTTGCCTACTATCGTTCATTATCTAGTAAAGTACACGCTCGTTTGCTACTTCAACCCTACCGACATCAAATAATTTCTTTGTCAGGTCAATATAATCAAAGGTCAATATAATAATAGGTCAGGCCACCGCGCCAGCTAAGTAATGATTAGTAGCCTTCACATACCTTTGAGAACTATAACTCTCAGGTTTATTAACGATGATTTTCTTTACCGTTAAAGCAAGTGAAAATTAAGGTAGAATATACACATAAAAGAAATATAATATGCGCGTGCTAGCTATTCGCACCCCGAATTGCCGTGTGAAAAGCCAGAATCTTAACCACTAAGCTTTCATTGCTTTACTCTTATATCCTTCTTCTTCTACATAGAGTATATGTTCATAAGATAGACGAAGAAGAATTGGAACGAATCTTATTCCTAACAGAAATAAATATTGAAACTAATATTAAATACCAACATCTTTATGATGTTCTAAGCCATAAACGAAAGACAAAACAACACACCCACGTTGGCGAAGTACGTACGGGTAACATCATTGCATTGTTGTGGCTGTGTCTATGGGCGACATACCTACGCAAAATGTATGTAATGAAATAGTCGCATACTAAGAACGAGCTATTGCACGCGGATTTGCGTTACACCTTGTGATTTTTAGCCAATAACATTGAGTTTTTGCATAGTTGTTGCATAGTTTATAGGAGGGAGTACCGGGTAGTTAGTTCTACCGGGAGGGTACGACCGCCGCCCACATAATCTGCTGTAAAGCATTACTTGTGTTTCGGTTGGAGAGGTGCAGTTGCCGGCTACACTTTGAAGCGAGACGATCATCTTAGTACTCAGGAGTAGTAACGTATTTATGCACGTTCAAGCTCAGATAGAATTCCAGTCGCGTTTGTGGTTGTACTTGGATGTCTATGGCCTGCGACTACTTAACAACAGGTGGTTTGCATGCTTGTTTGCTACTCTTCACACATAAAAAAATTAAAGGTTCTAAATTATCGCGTGAATTTCTTAAAAATCCGTTCAGCAATTTTCTTAAAAGTATGTGATAAGGCATAAGTAGACGAACAAAGAAAACGTTTTCAACATTTAGTGTCCTGAACATAAAGGAATAAACTTAAAAGAAATCTATTATGTTGAAGTCTTGGACACTTCAAATTTCTTTATTAGAATCTACTCGTAGTTTTAATGCAATTCTATGCAGCAAACGCATAAAAGGATGTTATTTCCTTGTGTATCAAGTTCGCACTATAAATGCCAGCGAGCAATGTAAGTGGGTAAACTTATCTACCATGAGACGGATCAATCACCTATGAACCGCGCTATAAATCGGTCATGCAACATAATCACAACGTGCATAGCTAATGCGCTTCGTGGAACAAGTAATATGTTGCATACAAAAAATTGCATACAAACGTTACGTAATACATAACCCAGTCACGCTTCGTTCTACCTGAATTTATTTAAAGCCAAATTAAACGCTAACCTACTTAAACGATAGAATTTGGATATTGATGTAACAAAGGACTTATACTCGACATCAAAACTAGTTGATATATATTTGTACGTAATACTCCTGTTTATGCTATTTCCATAGTGTATAATAATACTCATAAATAACCTCTTTAATAGATAACATAAGAAAACCAGCATACAATCCACCTCATTTTTCAATATGGCTGTCCCCAATTAATATTCTAAGTTCTCCAAATAATATGAATGCTATCACAGATGCGCTGTTATGCATAAGGAATTAATTTGAACCTACGATCTATTTCAAGCAATTTTCTTGAAGTTGATTAAAATTAGTATCCACATAAAGTCATGTGAATTATGTGCATTACCAGTAAACACGGAACGGGAGTAAAAACTATTAGTAAGAACCTCAAGTGATACAGCTTAAATACTTATCACGGGGTAAATTTAATGATCGTTTGCGCTTGCATTATCATATAAAGGAGTATTTCGATGCTGATACAATACACATATTTCTTGTAGAAAAACGGGATTTCCACGTTGATAGTATGCTAATGAAATATTTATAAATGCATATTGGAATTGCTTGTTAAAAGACTATTAAGTTGTAGTTGTTTATTTTACTTCGACCATTGCATGAAGCGGTACTTAGTAATTGGATATAATTAATACGTGATATGGTAAAAATAATAATGGTAATTCGTGATTTTTAATCTTCCAATAATCAGATGTATATTATTAAATAGCAGTAGTTAAAAATTTACTCACATCTATATTGGATTAAATCTTTTTCATTTTAGCCTTAGAAACTCGTAGGCATTTTCGTTAGTAAACAACATTACGTGTATTATTAATACTCCGTAAACTGCGTAATCGGCTGTAAGTACATATATTATTTACAACTTTAGCTCATAAATATTAATAAATAATTTGGGCTTAATCATTTTCATTCTGACACGAGACTTATATCCAATAGTGATTTGTTGATAAAAAATTAATGATTACGAAATAAATACTTTTTTCTTGTGTAATTATAGTGAGTATTTTTGTTGATTATACATCAACAAAAATACTCAAACCCTTAAGTTTCAAAAAGTTAAATAGTTATAGCATGGTTAAAATCAAATAGTTACCATTCGAACATCAGTCATACAAAGGGTGAAGTTAATAAGGCTGTGGTTATCTTTTTTCGTTTTGGGCATGTTAAAGTGATGCACGACGTAGAAAATAAATTTAGATAACCACAGAGGGTTCGTATGTGCGCCCAAGGCGGCAACTTCGCTCGACTCTTCGTAAAACACTTGTTTTAACAACAGCGAACAACTGCTTGGTGACCTGCAAAAGTTTATTTAAAATCCCGACAAGTTGTGAAGATTCAGTACTAACACATGTTATGTGTAGTACAGAACAATAAGACAACTATGATAACTTGCGAATTTAGTCGGTATTGAAATCACATTGTATCTTTAATTCGGTGAACGTTATAGTGCGCCGACTAAGAATTTTTACACCTTGAGAGTAATGTAGAGTAGATTTTGATATTAATTTCAACAAGGATTTTAAAAGATAACTGGCAACGAAGCATTTTCTCTTTTTTATATATTGAGTCTTAAAAATTTACATCCACGACGTATCATACAACGGTAATAGAATTAAGATATATATTATTGAAAAGTAGACGAAAAAACTGAGCCATCATCACCTCTACATCGTTTCTGCGTATTGGTAATAATTTTCTTGTTTTGTATTCTGGTTAATAGACACAGATTAAAGTATAATTTCATCGGATAATGCAATACATCCATAATCATATTTATCCAGGACTCCATCTTTTTTCTGAGTTTTTACAGAAGACTATGAGTTTTAATGACAACATCATGTGAAAATACTAGGAAATATTTTTTTTATATTTAATCGATGTTTTATTTAAAGGAATTTTAATAGTTAAAAATGATGTAAACCTATTTTTTGCAGATATTACAAAGATTTTATTTAGTCCATTTATTACTAATATATTATTTTTTATTTTAGAACTGTAACAAACAGCCCTAACAAATTATAGTTACTGGCAATTAATAAGGGCAGCAATACCATCCTAATACTACCTAACAACGTTAGGTATATGTATATTTGCTACCTCGCTTACAGTCAGACAAGCTACTCATTCTTTACAAAACTGGTTTTCCGTCCGTAACGCCCGCGAGTCTGCCTCGCCCTGAATTATCGCACAAAAAGTAAACTCCACATGGAAATAAAAAAGTACTGAATCATTAATGATTGTATGTACTTAAGAAAATGTAATAATAAATGAGCTGTTTTTGTGCCAGTGAGTATGCAAGACTGTCGCTAATCAAGGCTGTCGATTACTATATTTAACTAATGTCAATGGAAAATTCTGTAGATTATTTGGTAGGTATTGTATTTTGATTTTTGGAAGTGGTGGAACTTTTCGTGGAACGCGATACTAACTTGCTTATCGACATACTTTGTGTCTTATGTATACTCTCCGGTAGTAGCAACGTATTGTAACCGAAAAATAATGGTTTATCAAGATAAAAATGTATAATTTAGAACTTTTGAGAACAGCTCAGCCCAGTTTTATAGAAGAAATGTAGAATTATGTTTTCTAGAGTTCGACTACTAGGTATATTTTATACAAAACATATTAAAAACTGACACAGTATTACTTCATTTAAGGGAGAAGGGACACTGTTTCATTTCATTCATGTCTAATTTTTAAGTCAATAGAAAATCATAACAATTTCGTAAATAAGTTGTAATTATTTTGACGGTTCTGAAATTGTGCGAAATAAAGTATGCCGGTCGTCATCCCTGGGCCGGGATTCAATTGCAGTTAGCCTGGATCCGTACCTACAAAGAACCGTGCATATACGTTGAATACGTTAAAAATTACGACTATTACACGTTAAAATTCATCCCCGTATATGGGCAATCAGACAGCGTTACGGTCAGGTCGTTATATATGTATCTATATGTTGATTTTACGAAAGGGAACCTAATGCCCATCGTAATAAGAGTAAAAGTGGCTTGCTAATACCAATCTTTTGTATCTGCATGGTCCTCTTCTTTGCCGGTACATTACGCAATACGTGTTAGTGATCTTATCTTATTACGGTGGATAATGTAACGCTAGCCTCAGTCGGTGGCTTCGTGCACATGATAATGCTGACTGTAATTTCCATGTAGAGCGATAGTACACAATTTGTGAAGAGTATGTGTTTATTCATCTCCATTTTTATATAAAAGTGAAACATCCATTTTTTATTTTTCTATAACGTGAATTCTCCTGATTTAATTTATATGATTTTATTTGCAAGGTGCCAGAACCTTTAGTGTGGTAATGGGCTATGCGACTTCTGAAGAACAAGATAGAACGAATTGAAAAAGCTGCCTCACCACTCTCCTGAAATCTGAAGAGCAATGTTACTTCTGCTATAGAGTAGAAAAATGTGTGGCGCTGTCACACACAAACGGGTAATAGTACATAAATCCATCCTTATTTAGACGTCTCTCATCTCATCAACACCTATGGTGTCCAGTCATCGGTTTACTACTGCAGTACCGCCTCCAAAAATACCACCCGTAATTGTGCTATAAATGCATCATTTCCGAAACTTTCAACCAATCCTGGAATTAATGTCTTAAGAATGCTTTAGTCGCGAAAAAAATCGGTGGTAGGTGAGGTTTACATGTATGCTATTTCATCTAGCAGCACCATTACTAAATACCTATTGACGTGTACAGTTATTTGAACTACTGAACAAATGAACTACGTCTTTACGAAAGTTATTTCAAACACCTTATGTTACTCCTAAAATTTATACTGAAGTTTGTGCAAAAATACGCAAATTTCTTAACTAGTAACCCATTCTTTTGAAAATATGTTAAAATGCTATTTACTAAATACCAAATTAAAACTTTTATAATTGTATTAAAAAGATACACCTACAATCAAATTATGTGCTTTTGATAATGAAACCCATCATAGTGTATATTGTTACGAAAGTTACATCGGAAGGTTAATAAAATTATGTCTAATAGTTATAAACAAGTCGTACCTCTTTACAAAGTTGCAAAAAACATATCGATAATTAATTTTGATTGTTGGTACGCTATATTAAGCGTTGATTCTAATTCCAAATGAATATCCACTGCTTGAAAACCGGTATTTATTCTATGGTTTTGTGTACCTCGTAAGATGTAAAACAATATAAGGTGAAGAGCGAAGTGTACTAGTATTACTTCACAGCCCATAACATTTCAAGCAAAGTTTTTTATGTAATAAATGAAGTAAAGGCAGTCCTCGATTCGATTTACTTCGTTTCAAGTTACGTCGAACATTGTTTTGACACTATTCCTCAATCATACATCAATTGTTTCGATTTCCGACATACGAGAATTCACTTGTCGCGAGTAAAATTGATAGAATTGATATAGAAGATAGAGGTAAAAGAATATGTCTCGATTTACGTCGCGTATTTCGAGAACCTAACATGCCGTAAGTACGAGGACTGCCTGTATACAAGAATGCCGCCCGTCCGATATTAAGTGGTCATTATCGTCAATGGACATTTTCAACTACATATGTATGCATCCCTAAAAGGAGTATTACCGGACATTTTTACCTCGAAAGACTAGGATGGAACATAGAATGCAGGCCATATCATAGCAACATTATACAAATGCTACGGCAAAGCTAGGTAGGCATTGTTATACCTGAGTTTACTAAAGTAAATAAGGTTAGATCCCTTTTACTTAGGCATATAGACGAGATACTTAATTTTTAAGTAATACTGCATCAAATTTCGAACGAATTTAATTTCTAAAAATACTTTTCTATTCCAGCCAAAATATTCGAATTATTACAAGAAGATGATTGCATGAAGTCTCATAGAAAAAGCTTTAATCGTGTAATTTTTTATATCGTACTCGTATATTTAAAATACTGTAGTGTCACTTTTTTGTGTTAACGTTCTCCGCAGCCTTATTTAGACATCTCTGTTCATGTATCTCAGATATTTCTTATCTGCTTCATTCGCTCCGCATTGATTTAGTAGCCGGTAGTATTTTTATTATCTGGTTTGAGCGTCAGTACTCGGCTAATGTTGTTTATTGCATGTGTGAGTAAGGTACGAACGACTCAGTCACTTTCGATATTCCTTTTGCATCCGCAGAGTCCCACTAGTTGGTTTTAGCGGCGAGAAAACTCCATTATTTTCAAAAGTTATTATATTAGGCGTCTCAGCTCAGTTATCGGTTGAGATGGATGTCAGGTTTGGCAACGTAACAGCAGATAAACTGAATGGTTATTTGCTGCATCTGTTATATTTTCTCGTGTTATATGAGTAGTTAGTGACCGTGCAGGTTGACCGTGTAGTGAGGACTAAGATGGTCGCCTCATTTGTTCACGAAAGTACACAAGACCAACCGTAACAAGAGTTGTTTCTGGGGCGAGGGTGCAAACCCGGTTGAACCATTGTACCACCTAGTAAAAATCATATATAAAAATTGTTTTTCGTCATCTTAAAGTAATAATAGAACCTGGACATTGTTCTCATTACAGGTGGTAATTACATCAGCCATGTAACGTGTGTACCACGTCCCATCGCTAACAGATCTATCGTATTGTACGAGTATACATGTTCGATGTTGACGTTCAGTGCGACGGACGTGCTTGGAAAACAAAGTTAGTCTCGGTGAGTTCAAAATGTCAGTTGTGCTTCTGTCTACTTTTTTGCTAAAGGAAAAACTTTTGTTCATAAGCATGCGTCGCTAATAAACTGAAAAAATATTCACAAAAGCTCTATTCATTTTATTGTACTATTTTGTAAGCTTTTTCTGACTCTTTAAATGACCCAGAAAACCTGTATAACACCTATAATAAATTGTTAAGAGCTTATCAAATTAATATCTAAAATATAAATATAAATCAAATTATATTAATATTGTGTCGCATATAAAGAAATATAAACAATTTATTTTAGTAGCGTAAAAATAATGATCCACTGTTATACTATAAAAATGTAGGTAAGCGTAAGGTTTACAAATAGACAAACATAATACGAAATGCAAAAAATACTTGACACATAATCCACAAACGAGGCGATCATTTTAATTTTCATTAGTAACGATACATCTGAGTCATAGGGCTTCATTACTTTTTTTAATTGCCATATAAATATAAATAGGCTGCAACAATTCCTTTACATCAGCTAATCTACACGCTCGTTTGTTATTCTTGTCACATAAAAAAAATAAGCAATAATATTAACTTTTTAAAACCCAAAGTGTAGACTAGTATTTAGTAACTTCGAATGTTATTTCCAAAGCCTTTAACTAAACGATAAAGGGAACTATGAAATCAGTATAACATAATTATTTGTAAATTGTTTAGGTAATACCAACAGTTACTTGTAATGTTATTTAGACTATCTATTGGGATTATGCAAGGTAAGGCGAAGCTTAGTGATAAGGTAGGTATTAGGTATTACCAGCTGCCAGTAACAAGGGCACAAATTCAGGTCTACAGTCAACTCAGAGCGATTGAGCACGCTTAACTGAGCTGACGTCGACAATGCAGATAAAACAAAATTGATTGTAATCCTACAAAGTATCCGTACGTAGGTAGGTGGCTATTAGCATTAGCAACCACTTGAACTATAATCCGCCTACGATATATTTCTATGTAATTAATCCTATAAATCATTGTACAAGTCTTAATCAATGAGATGGAGATGCTCCGAAAATAATTTCAATTTACACCAACACGACTATAAATTACTTATTTCTTAATAAAAACAAAGTTAAAATAAAGGTTAATAAACGGCTTGTACATTTTCTGTACAATTATAATTTAGTAAACAAAAAATGACTTTATAAAAGTTTTTCGAAAAACCGCAACGCCTTAAATTATTTAATCAAAACTACTGACTGTTGTACATTTTAAAGGTGGTAGTTAGCGTTTCATCGCAGTGACACCACCACCACTCCGATTTCAACGTTATTGCAGAAATGTAACTTTATTACGTTCTAGCTTAAAGTGTGTGTGGTCAAGCAAATTTGATGGCCAAATTTATATTTGAAAGAAATCGGTAAATTGTATTTATGAGCGAATGTTATCAAAAATTATCAGATGGGGTGCATATTTGTTGAAAATAATATATAAGGGTCTAAAGTTGTAATGTACTATATTATACAAGAGTTTATGAGTGACAAAGAGAATTACGTTAAAATTATGTCAATCACCTCGATAGTTATAAATCGGAAATCGTAGATTAAGCATGTCTGTAGATAATGTGTATTCAGGTCTCGAAATCGATCCACCTTACGTTATACCACTTATACATATTCAAAATCACTTCGTAGAATTCTGTTGCATTGTTACTTATAAAACTTTATATGTATATCTATAATAAATTTATTAATTACTTAGTATTCTTGTAATACATACATTACAAAATTCGAAGGAAAATCAAACAACATAGAAAATATACGAAAAAGTATTTTTACGTGATATAGACAACTGAAATATTATTTTATTTGAGAATAGTAACAAACAAACTTACAAGCGACCTAATTTTAAGTAAATCCACGAAATACCTTAAACTAAAGCCTTATTTGAACTCGTACACGCATGCTTTGTTACTCAGGGGGACTAAGATGGTTGCTTCTTTTCTACTCGTAATGATAGACGACAATCGCACCTCATCAGCTAAAAACATGGTGGAATGTATGGGCGGTGGTTCGTCCCCGGTCGAATTATAGATAGTTCTACCACTTGATACAAATAATTTGCACATTTTATACTGAAAAATAACGTAATGATATTAGCTAAGGTATAGTACAAAATACGTTACAGATAATGGCGCAGGCTTTAATAATTTCTTGGTATTTCTCACCAGTATTTTTGTAAATATAAAAAGAGAAGTTTTTACCTACTACGTAGTTTTTCCGATGATACTTAGAATACAAACATCAGTATTAAAAATAAGTTATAAGAGACGCGGAGATGGGGAAATACCGGACATATATGTACCAGGAAATACTAGTCGATTTCTAATCAACATACTGCTCATCACTTTGTCAAATATAATTATAAGCACGTATGGATTTATGGATTTTTCTTACTTCCTTCTTGGTTTTTGGAACAGCTCTCGTGACAAGGCTGCATTATGTTAGGTTCTAGGACTGGACATAAATCTCTGAGGTCACAAGTCTCTTATTCTTACAGCTGAAACATAGTCTACACTACTCTAAATATTGGTGGAGATACGGATTCGTGGCCCGTTTATTGGATATGTTCATGATATAATTGCCCCACAATAGTGCCTCAAAAAAGTTTTAACCACTGCCATCTACCGATTGAGATTCTAAACCTGCATTCTGAAACACAAAAACTTATCACTAACAGTTACCCATCCAATTCGCGTCCGCTTCTAACGTTGCTTGAATTTGTCGATTATTTACAATCTACACAGGCGCGCCTTTGGGCACTTCATATTCATAAACGATATATGTACATATAGACAACTGTATCTAGTTGGTAACCAACCGAGTGACGTAAATATGTAAAATATTATTTCGCACATGGCGTTTGCGTAATTTTTTATGCAATTCCCAGAAGCTTATGTCTACTTTTTTATCAATGCTTGTACACACGTAGGAAAATTTAATACCAATCACATTTGCTACATAAGCTAAAACGTCAATAATTATGTTTTGATCTATTCGTCAATCAGCCTTTCGAGGTCCATTGGTGGACATTGTCTCCCCTAATTGACGCCAGTTAATCCGTACCTGAATGCAACAGTCTCTCGTTGATTTCATCGAGTCATCAGTTCACTTTGTCGAAAGGCCTTAGCCTAGACGTGACCGCCACTTGAGAATGTTTCTTCCTCAACGCGTATCGGACCTCCAAGAGATATGACCAGCCCATTACACCTTTACCTACTTACTTTAAGACTTATGTCCGTAAGCTCGCCCACGGATTTTGTCGTTTCGAATTTTGTCGCGTAAACATAGCTCACTCTATAGCAAGCTGTGTAACTAAGCTTCCCAATAAAGCCTATGGTGAAAGACCAGGTTTCGGTTTCATAGGTCTACGGCAACATCCATTGGTCGAATACCTACAATTTTTGACACCGAAGAAATCGATGAATATTATCTAAAACTGATTAATGTCGATGATGCTAATCAGGCATTACGTTAATGTTACACGATTCAAATATTTATTGCATCGCAGAACCAACATTAAATGAGCCAATACTTGTAAATATTATAAGGTGCCAATGTACCTTTAACTTGTTTGTGTTCTAGTCGAAAATAAAAATACAAAAATTCCAAATGGAATATATATTACCTACCTTATTTTAATATTAACATGTGATTGCATCTCACACAATTATTTAAATTTTACATTAAAAATAATAATATAACTAACAACGTTCATTTCTTAACCAAGATTTTTCATGGATGTCATGGACACACAAAAATAATTACATAAAATCCAGACCCATAGCGGAAATATATATCCAACATTAAGTATATACATATGTATATACCACAAAGCAATAGCCATGCGCGCTTACATATGTTCAGGCATGTATAATATACATACATATATATCTTTGTAACTTTGTATTATACTAATGATATCGTTATGATCGTCACGATTCTATTATGCTCGCTTCGGCTGCAGATTTCTTATAGCACCTATAAATTTTGCTGTTGATGTTTGTGTCTCAATGTTTTTAAGGTTCCGTATTACGTCTATCTATGTATGTATCAAGATCATTTTTCTTAGCAATGCGTAGAACTATGTCATTCCTTAGCATTGGTAATGAATTTCTAAGACAACGCAATCAAAGATACGGGCGTTTATGTCCCAAGTTTTAACACTCGCAACAGAATTAATACCTACTTCCCGTTAACTTAAAATTATGAAACTTTGCATCTAAAGAGAAATAATCTGTCTCAAACAAACCGTACATTTACTTACATCACATTTTTTACTATATTCATATACAAGACCCTTGTTATGATACATATATTATGCTGGACCTAAAACCCGACATCTAGGAACTGGTTCTAAATATTAATACATGAGTCTGTTCTACCAGCCCAACTCTACAACTACAGCCCATAAGGTAAGTAAATGCAACTAAATATGAAATTTGTGATGAATATAATTGACGAAGTATCCATAGCCAGCTGATAAGCGCTGTGTTTACGTTAACAACCGTATTGACTTTCCTGTACAGTCGCCGTGGGGCGCAGTCTACGGTACGGTACAATTTATTAATACTATATACAAACAAGAGATATCTTGTGTTCGTCAATTATTTTTTGTAAATGTTAAATATTATTACATACTACATACAAAATATTCCAAAAGTATACATAGTATTCCTCATTGCCTGAAGTCGAAATTGTTCGAGTCATGTGTGTTGCCAGTGTTGATATACGGAGCCGAGACGTGGTCCTTCACGCTAGGACTCATCCGGAAGCTCCAAGTTGCTCAGCGTGCTATGGAGAGAGCTGTGCTCGGTATTTCGCTACGAGATAAGATTCGAAACGACGAGATCCGTAGACGTACAAAAGTTACCGACATAGCTCTCAAAATATGTAGGCTGAAGTGGCAATGGGCTGCCCACATAGCCCGCAGAACGAACAATCGATGGGACAGAAAGGTTCTCAAGTGGCGACCACGTCAGGGTAAAAGGAGCACAGGGCGTCCCCCAACCAGGTGGATTGACGACCTGATAAAGGTAGCGGATAACCACTGGATGCAGAAAGCACAGAACCGGTCAGAGTAGCGATACGTGAGGGAGACCTATGTCCAGTAGTGGACAGGAAAAGGCTGATGGATGGATGGATGACTATATATAAAGAGAATAAAAATTTGTGTTCGTCAATTATCTTTTATAAATGTTTAATATTTTTAGGTATCCCAAAATATACAGAAGGTTGCCTTTAATCTACTTCGTTTTTTGTTTGGTTTTGGGATTTTTGTTTGTTTCTTTTTATTTTCTTGCTCTAATGAATTTAATGATTATGTAAAATTGGTCGTGTCGTGTACCTGCACGAATTAAATGATGTTGTTTTTTTTTGTTAAATTTAGGTAGTAATTTGTATTATAAATAAATATTATTTATTTATACGCAAATATTATCTAATAACAAATTATAATAATGTAAACAAACAACACAAAATATATTTAACTTAACTTCACTTTTTGCCTTACAAATATTTCTCTCCTCTTATTAACCAGATGTTCATTTCAACATTTACGTCAACATTCCACATTAAACTGTCAAGGACCAGCAGCCCGCTTTACAAGAAACGCTGAATAGTTGAGCACAGTGTAATTAATATAAAGTATAATAGAGTACGGCCCTGATTACCACAGGGCACCTGAGGACCGGTCGCACTCGTTCCGCGAGCCCACGCTACTCCCCATGGCCTCTACCACGACACTCGACACTTCTACTCTTTGCAAATATCAACAATAATCAAATAAACTAAATAAACGTATACATTGACACATCTGTTTTACTATCAAAAGAAAACACACTACGCGAAAAGCAATGGATGAGTAAATAAGCGATACAATCATTACAGTCTATATGAGAATACTCAGCGTAGTTCAGAGTAACCACCTAATAACCGCGAGTTAGTTACCAAACAATTTGCATCTCGATGCGGTGTTTTTCCACGAAAAGCTACATCGCTTTTTTATTTGCTGACGTGAAACTTTATGGAAGAACAACTCTGTAGTAGTTAAGTTCGTGATATTATCTCAGCTACAAAGTTTTATAAAATGACTCAAGAGTCAAGATGCATAATTAATAAGAATACATTAGGATGTCCTACATTTGTACCATAAACATAAACAAAGAAGTACACAAACAACCGCATTTAGAACAGATCCCGAATATATCTTGAGATGTGCTCCTGGACAGCGCAATAAACCACAAAGTCATGAAGGTAATTAATTTAAATTAATAAATCGATTTAAACATAATGTATAACCAGGGAGATACTACCGGTACATAAATTTCTAGTAAACAGCAACTTTTGCTTCTATAAAGCTACCCTCTGAAAAGGTGTGGCCGCAATATGCAAGTGACGTGATATGTTGACCATCTTAGTCTTCTGTAAACGATTAGCCTCTGTAGTCACATCTTTAATCCATTAAACATCAAGTTCCTTCTTTTCTACATGGAATTGATAACAGATATCCATGAGATGCAGTAACTGACGATTAAATAGACTACAGGCTCATTGACTACCACATAGAAAATATCTGGAATAAAATATATTATTTTCATGTGAAGTATGTAGGTATATACTTCATCAGGAATTCACATGAATTTGGAAATTTATTAGCCGCAGAGAACCAAATTTATGCTTATAAGTTAACTTCATTTTATTACATTCAGTTTTGGTTAAATATAAGAATAATAAACTATAGTACCCAACGTTTTTTGTACGGCAGTCTGTCTAGTTACTCAGATGAAAAATTAAAATGATATAGGCGCGCCTAATATTTTAATTAAAATAATGCGAGAATAATGAGCGAATTAGCACCTCCGTCTGTAAAACTAAGTTATGCAAACGAATACTTTCATTTCCTGAAATTATCTTTGTTAAATGTTCATAATTATTTTAATATAATTACGCAAAATATGTATGAACCCTCAAAAATGGGCAGAATTTTCATGTTTCTCTCTATCACTATAATTAGTTTTTATATAAATTATGATTTTTTTTATATTTGAGGAGAGTAGCAAACGGGCATGCAAACCACTTGATGTTAAGTTGTCGCAGCCCATAGACATCCACGTACAACCACAAACACGACCGAAATCCTATCTGAGCTTGAACGTAGACCCGTTGCTACTCCTGAGGACTAAGACGGTCGCCTCGCTTCAAAGTGTAGCCAGCAACCGCATCTATCCAACCGAAACACAAGTAACGCTTAACGGTGGATTACGAGGGCGGCGGTAGTACCTCCCCGGTCGAACTATAGTTCTCCCACCTTTATTATGCTACAAAGCATCAAACAAAACATCACCATATTATTAAAAAATATGAAACAATATTTCGCACATAATAACTTTGACTGCTACATCAAGTACGAGAAAATAAGATTAATAATATTGGATTTTAATATGTTAAAAGCTAATTCCATCTCTCTAAAGTTATATTTTTAATTTGTCGTAATATTTAAAAAATATATTTTAAATGTAATTTTTTTTATCGCTGGTATAATAAAAACAAAGATTCATATTTTAAACCTGTAAGATTTATGGCAGGAACAATAAATAATTTAATTTTTCGGAATTTTACGTATTTTTGCTTAACAGATACCGCTCAGGCAACGACTAAACATTGTTTGAATTTATACAATTATCTCATATACGTGGTTGTATATACTAATTATTATAGATTTATGTTCATTTTGTACCTACATACGGAATGTTGTAATTCTGGTTCTGAGCTACAGGAAATTCATAGACAGAAGCCTATGTAGGAACACTTCCTATTAATTGTATATTCAAATGTAGCATGGTCACAAAGGGCTATACTACCTGCTCACGGTTTTCCTGCTTACCAGTAAATTTTCACTTATCTGATAGCATTTAACTAAATTTATGCAGAGAAAGTTTTAGATGAAGACGATTGTCTTGGTCCCACATTCATAATAGCTATGCAATAGTGTGGTAAAGGAGAATTACATTACCCGTTCCGACATAATTATCCAGGGTAATAGGTAACACACCTATCGACTTTAATTAATAGTTATGCAATAGAAGACTGAAGTTACAAGTACGAAATGGACACTTATTCACCCGATAGTAATGAACAATGGATTCTAAAATGTACGAAATCTCAAATAAGGTATAACAACGGCCTTCGGAACCTAAGTGATATGCAGGAACAGAGTATGTTTTTATCAGTAAAAGTTTGATGTACCTATTCGCCACGAACCTGGGCGGAGGGGATTATTTTATTATTTTTAAACCAGAAGGAAGATTCATCAACCAATTCATCAGCTAATAGGATTTGGCTACAAATTCAACTTCAACTCAAAGGTGGGAGAACTATAGTTCGACCGGAAAGATACCTCCGCCACCCTCATAATTCGCCGTAAACCATTACTTGTGTTTCAGTTGGAGACGTGTGGTTGCCGACTATACTTTGAAGCGAGGCGATCATCTTCGTCCTCAGGAGTAGCAACGTATTTATGTTCGAGCTCAGATAGAATTTCAATCGAGTTTGTGGTTGTACGTGGATGTCTATAGGCTGTGACTACTTAACAACAGGTGGTTTGCATGGTCGATTGCTACTCTTATCACATAAAAAAATATTTATTATCACTACACATGGCTGTATTTATAATACTCGTAGTAAAAGAGTAACTTCTTAGAAAAGATAGTTGTCCTTGACTAATATAACAAATAGTAAATAGTAAATAAGATTTTTGACGCCTACAATTTTATCATTGTAATATCAATCATGGTTTGACCATAAAGTTTAAAAAGTGAAGTTACTGTGTTCTCATTCAGTCTTAGAATACTCATAACTTTCATTTTCTCTAAAGCCACAACGATATTTCATAACGGAAATGTCGCGGCAAACGAATAAACTGAATAAAATAGCCACAACATAGGCACGTGTACGTTGCCTAATGATAAATTGAATATTAAGTTAATAAAAGACATCATTAAAATTTAAAAACCCAGCGCCGGCTAGTATGCACAAGCGTTGAGGCCGATAGGAAATGACGTAGTCTTCCGTCTCCAACGCTTCCGCTCGGAAGCGCCCAGTTTCCTGACGTTCAGACGAGGCCGTATGTTCCGCGTCATACTTGATACCAACGTCACCATAAGTTATAAGATGGAACATGGGCGTAGGTGAGGGGGGAGCTTAGAAGATCCCGACTTCCAATCTTCATTACGCAGAAGCGAAAAATACATATTCGTGGAATATTTTCATTACACATCTGTCATTTCTAATTTGATTAAATAGGCGCTTAGAATTTTGCCTTATTCTACGTGGTGAAAACACTAATTAATCTTTGTTCACTTTTGATCCTTTGATCTTTGAAATATTTGTAGTATTGCAATAACCGTAATATCTATACATTACAACCTAACAATAAAGGTATTCATATCAAGATTTTGAATATTTATACTTACCAAATACAAATGCCACTATATGTATGTACGGGTCATAACATTGAATTTTTCTTCGACAGAATAAACGCAAAATATAAGAAAATACACGAGTCCTTTTTCCAAATTTTCAAGTAGTCCCATCTTATTTGATTTTAACCCTTAATATATTATATATGCAAAAGTTTAGATGTCCTGTGTTGTCTTTTAACTGTTTAACAGCTCAACAATTGTGAATAAAATTTAATTGGTACATAGTTTATTTCCTAGATAACTTATAGCTTAAGTTTTGTTTCGAAATAACCCAATTACCGTGTGTTTAAAAGAACGTGGACGAAGCCGCAGATGTTACATGCATGTCATTTACCCATGCCACCCTTTATTCATTTAATTTGTGTTGGTAAAATTAGTAATCACTGAGTACCAAGTACTGCTAACAAATTTGCTACGTCATAATTTCAGTCACACGCGCGTTACATTTCTGTCGCTTCTCACATGTTTCGAGATTCGCATACCATATGCTCCATTTGAGATATTCGAGGAAGTAACGACTTCCTACGTCGTTGTTTAGTGACTCAGTGCGAAATGTTTATCTCCTAATTACACACTCCGCACTTATTTATAAATTCTATTAGAAATATATACAGACAAAGAAGAAATAAGAAATACATACATTTGTATGCGCTAGCTACAGGGTTTTCGTCTCAGAATGAAAAACGTTAGGTACACACATAGTTAGGCATATACGTAGATCGTTGAGACTCTTATGAAGAACTCTCAGGCAAACAAATTCCCTCACGATTATGTTTTTACATAGTTAAAACATATAATAATCTATTTTTATCATAATAATAACAATATTAATATTTATTTGCGGAAATAAGGTACATTTTAGGTGATAGCTACATTGACAAATCCTCTTATTTCAACTAACGAGGCATGCAAAAACACGGATATAACTTCGAAAATCAGAAGTGCATGCTAGAGATTAAAACCTCGGATCAGCTGTGTGAGAAGCTGGTATCATATCAATAGACTATCACTATTCAAAAGTATTTTTTTTATTAAATATAATTTTACCTTTTATCGGGCTAAACTTTGAAATGACTCCGCTTATATTTATGGAACTCCACCACAACTCCTTAGTGGGGAGTTTATTCTTTCCCACTAAGACGTTGGATGGGAAGCTTTTTATGTGGAAATATTTAAAATTCTGGTCTGACAGTTCACAAAATCTGTTAAGTGCGTGTCGAACGGGCACTGTATAGGGTTCCATAGTCGAGATGAAATAATACAACAAATAAATAGTACCTTAATTAAAAAAATCATAGATTAGGTACATATTAAAATCAAGTTAGTCGAAAGTGTTTTTTCTATTTTTTCTCGATATTTCAGTTACACTTCAAATACAAACAGAGCAAAGATCAAAGTTTGATGACTTTAGAAGCAAATATTACAAAGAATTAAATAAAAAAAGTAGCTTATAACCCTCCACATGATTTTTAAAATCCTATTTAATGGAATGTTACTCCTAATTAAAATATTTTTCTATTTTCCTTCCTAATCTTCCCTGTAGTAATAATAATGACTGATGATGTGATAAATGGTCAGACAGATATGATGATAGATGATGATTATAAAAGTTATTCTTCTGTTCATTTGACTACAGAACCCTAAAAACAGGGGTGCATGCAGATGGATTTGCGCGAAGAAGCTCATAATAAATTACCTTAACTAAGCAGAGATGACTACTAATGGCCTTATAATGCTCGTGTCATTTCGATGTCGAAATCCTCTACGTTAGCGTCTGATTCACGGTTGAAGGTGTGCTCGTACATCTTATTTTAAAGAATGACTCTTAGTTTATTTAGCTAAGCAATGAAGTAGTGTAAATATGACGCAATTATTAAATTGTGTTTAAATATTTAGCACGAAATTGAACGCGCTATAGTCACGCTATATAAGCAACTTATATTACATGAGTATCTACACACAGACCTATTTCAAAATGCTTCAAAATCTGTGTCATTACGTGAAATACATATGTATGTATCGCGTGCCGATTCTTAATTTTTACGTCACAACAATATTCCTTTAAGCTGTATTAGCGCTTTTAAATTAAGCCAAACAGGATCTGACGATGGGTTCCGAAGAAATGTATTTTACGTGCTTCTAATAGTTGTATCATTATGAAATTAAAAATGGTATGTGATTCTAATAACAAAGCAATATTATTTCATCATTAAGATAAAGTCTGATAACATAAAAGGAAAATAGCCAACAGAACTATAAGTTTAACGGAATAGAGTTGCCATTGTCTTAAGATGTACACGCGATACGATACTATTGATTAACTCATAATGCCTCCATACTTCAGCTTTAGAACATTTCTACCACAGAATAAAGATTATGAGGGCGGTGGTAGTACCGCCCCGACCGAATAATAATAATAATAATTCTTTATTCAAGTAACAACACTCATTTTACAATTTTATATTATTCTTAACTAATATGTATTTCACTACATTTATTCATATATCTGCAGTCAACTGGTCCCTAGATCATGGTCAGGGTGCTGTTGGAACTCTCCCGGATCTCACTGCATCAGGGAGCTCCAGCGCTTACGCATTAAAGTAGAAAAACAATTAACACACGATTCTGCGAACATCCCTGATGCACTACAGTAGCCAAGTTACCCCATCAGCATCCTGAAACCATTATTATACTGGACTCGAAGAGCATTGTACCGCTTTTGGGTAAAAGTGGATCAAAGGCTGCGTTTAATAATGTAATTTTAACGTTTCGTGAGCAACGAGCAAACCTTCGGACCAACATGTTAGCCCTCACCGACAATGCTCTTCGTTCTCTTTCAATAGTTATATTTCCCTTTATAGTTCTCCTACCTTTACAAAACACCATAAAGAATTGGAATTGGAATCGAAACGTATGTCTAGTCAAGTGCCCATATCCTTACTTGTAACATTACCTTCCTAGTCCATACTGTCGATCATTGACATATTGACGAAGTAGGTACGAAAGATGCATATGCATTGATTCGAGTGGAAAATTTCCTAAGCTTAAAAATTTATCTTCGCTGTCAAACACAAGTATTGTTTTACACGAGAATGTAAAAGGTAAAATTAAAATGCACAGCTATTTTTGTGCTTATTACCAGGGAAGACAAGAAAACCAATTTCATAAGACAAAATTCCATAAAATTACAAATAAAATTGCATTTACGTTGGGTAGGTTAAACAGGTCACACAGCCCGTTGGCTAACGCGAGCGATACACGTCATATTTTTGTTCGCCGAAACCACTATGATGCGCAAAAATT
>DWON01000598.1:0-31066 GCA_018251015.1 Phocides pigmalion okeechobee
TTTTTAAAAAATAATTTTATTTTTTTCTTTGATATAAATAATTTGAGGAAAGAGTTGTGGCTAAAGGGAAGAGTTCCTACCGCCACTCTCGTAGCACGTCGTAAAACGATAAACCAAATTCGTAATCGTAAATCGAACCCACGCATTGGGAGGTAATATGGCAGGTGCTGTTTATCTCAGTTTGTTCTAAAGTAGTTGGGACTCGACATAATAAGCATACAGCTAGGCCGATAATGAGTTTTGCTTTTAAACAAATATCTTATTTTTTGCTCTCTATTGTTACTTAATTTAAAGAAAGAGTGAAGCTATGAAAATACCATTTGTGGATAAAAGTTAGCCTTACTATGGCGTAATTGCTAATAACAATGTCCATTGTTGGATCTCCAGATACAAAGACATTCAAACTTGATATAAACTGTGCTGGGTTTGTGTCTTTGTATGTTCAAGCACCCACGATAAAGGGAATCGTTGTGTATGAGTTTAGAAAGCGTATTATATGTTTTGTCATTTTAGCTATGCGATTTTTTTGCACCGTGCCCCATGTTATGCAACGTGTCGCCGTTTCCGGCATTTCTCGTGTAAATTAAATTTCTACGTTCTTTTATGAAAGTTAATATGAAATTGGGGTCATATACAATTTGAGTTATGAACAGCATATGAACGACCTCGTTTGTGTTTTTGACTATTGCTCAACACGTAAAAAGTCAGATGGAAGTTGTAAATAAGCAGACGCTCCATCTGTAGTACCTACCTACCATCCGGTCATTGCGACATAAGGACATGTGTAATCTTTTTAAGTTCTGTAGTTTTATGTAAGATTAGTCAACGATGCGTTGCTTATGCTATGCTATGAGCTATGCTGCTATGAGGGCTACGTTTGAATGCCTTTTCCATTGTTTATTCCTCACAATATTAATATATACGCTGTTCATTCGGAGTCAATATAAAGGGACTCCGTGCCCATGCAGCATAGTGCCAAGAACGTAGGCCGCAATACTGCGGTGAATAGTGATCGCAATTAGAACATTTATCAATGTTATAATATAATTCCAACCGGACATACTGACACCGTGCTGACCTCATTAGTGAGCATCCGAGAGACAGCTGCATTAACGTGTACATCCCACTAACGAGCTTGAGGAGTTGAAAACTCAATGGTAATCGATATAAATTATGTCAAGAGCAATTATAGGAGAAAGGCTGCTAATCAGTCATGCCTTTTCTCGCTTATAAACATTTATTTCCGTTGTAAAGGTTTATAATGTCTCTATTTAAACCATATAGGTGGAACACCTGGGCTTTTGATGATGCTTTTTTGTACGAGTTCGCGGCCAGGAGTTGGCCAACTCAATTGCTTTCTAGCGACAAAGCATTTGTAGGTCTTCCTATATATGATGTAAGAAAACGAGCATGCCAGCTACCTGATATTAAGTAGTCTTTGCAGCCCGTGGACATATACATATGTACTATCTCAAACTGGACTAAAGTGTTACATGAAGTCGCATGTAGATACTAGAATACTACTAGAAGACTAGACTAAGATAGTCGCCTCGCTTTAAGTATAGCTGGCACCTCTTCAACCGAAACACGAGCTTCTTCATGGCGGATTATGAAAATGAGGTAGCTTGGTAAAACTACATAAATTATCGTCGTTATACTAAAACAGGGTATCTATTTATTTCTTTTAGTTAATTGTAATAATCAAAATATCTTAATAACAATAAGAAAACATGTAACAATTTATTTATTAAAATAAATTTCGAATGTTAAGTTAAATCTTTTCTCTTGTAATTCATAGCATCCGACCTGTAGCGATCGTCTCTGTATTTGTTGTGTTGCGCCGGCCGATGTTGGGTGGGTGCGTGATGTAGACTGGACCCTGGCTGGTGGGAGAGCAGCCACTGAAGCACTCGGTTCAAAGACTGCGGGTCTTCGCAGTGGATCTTGTAGCAGTGCTTACGAACATATCCAGCTGGTTTGTTCTGGAAACTGCAAACATAATTATAACAATTGAACACTTTTATTTTACTATCGGGTCACCATTGCGGCAATAAACTAGAGCTTATTTCTCTAGACTGAAAATACGTCGATAATTCACTGAAATCTTGTATTTTTGGGATTTGTGTATCATCTGCGAATACACAGACGTAAACACTCAGTCTTGTAGCGCCGACGTAACCATAGCATTTGTATTCGCCCGTAATCCATACAGATTTACACGTACAACACAGGAGGGAAATAGTTAAATAGAACTATAGTTCGAACAGGAAGGACCTATCGCTAGATCGCCACCTTTATAATTTCTGATTATCGACTGGGACGTGTTCGACGGGACTATATAAGCTATTAGAAGTAGCAATGCTGTTATGTACGGCCTCCGATAGGATTTCAGTCTTACATGAGTTTCGATCAGACGTTCTTAGGTTGCAGAGATCCCACACTTGGCTAGCACCATGGATTAAGGCCTAACCCTCTTCATTATGAAGGACTTATGTCAAGCTGTGGACAGTCGGTAATGGCTGGATTAATTATGTTTTAAGTAAATCAGATGAACGATGAGTTCGGCGATTGTTCATATTCTTGTTAGTTACTTCTATAACATAAAGAAATACAGGATATAGTATACAGATGTAACACGTGCGTGCTGAAATATTGGGTGTAATTATAAAATAATGAATTTCGCTTCCGTTCAATCGGCAGCGAATAGTTTCAGTTCAATTTCTACTGTCTTAGCAGTTATGTTCGTTTTTTTTTAAACAATACACGAATATTTTTAGCTATTTCCTTTAGTTTGAAAGATTGAAAGTTGTTCGTCAAAAAATATTAAACACCCAAATAAATTTTCCTTATGTTAGAATTAGAGAAATTTCTATAGAAATGAAAACTAAATTGACACTAACAATATTTAGAATTAAAACTAAATTAAAAGTAACATTACTTTCAGATATTTGCAAACGGTCTTTAAGAAGTCTAGATTTAATTATCCAAATAAGTTATGTTACTCCCTTTAAACCGATTAACAATAACTTAAAGTCTTATCAAAATCCATTAAGTCATTGTCATTATTACATCGTATAGTCCGTCTAAATAAAATATGGGCGAGCACACGACAACTTACAGTATTTATGTTATTATTATGCAAATATAATTATGATTAGATATTTACCGTATATAATTCTCATCAGAATGTATTTCGCATAAAAGCCTCCTCTTGCAGCGCTCGCTGATGGGCGGCACGGCCGCGAAGCCTCCGTCCGAGCGTCGCGAGAAACGGTTAACGCTGCAATGTAAAAGACATTAACGTGGGACAGCACATTCGGCTCACTGTTGCGGCTTTTGAGAAGAAGATTTTATGGCGGAAAAGTAGCAAACGAGCGTGCAGACCACCTGTTATTCATATATGATTATCTCGGGATTTATACATTTTTACTATGTGCCGGGTACGCACGCTTAACGATGTAACCTGTTATTAAGTTGTCTCTGTAAATCATGGACTTCAATGTACAGTCCCATCAGGCGGGACTTTCCACACGTTGTGGATAGAAGCGATCCTACCCCTGAGGGGCGATGGTCGCCTCGCTTGAAAGTATAGCTAGCAACAGAACTTTTACAATCGAAACAAAAGAACTGTTTTACAGCTGATTATGACGCCAGTGGTATTTATCTGGTCGGACTGCAGTTTTACCATTTTGATAAGTAAATTTATTGGCCTAATACTTGCCACAATTAATTATAAATATAACACTATCTATTGTCATGCATTACTTTAGTTTATGCTTGGAACAAATTATTATTATTGCTTATTGTATGCCATTGGAAGGCAGGACATCTGTTAAATGATTGTCATCTTCTGTACCTGTGTCCACAATAAATATGTCTGACTTTGACTTTGAAAAAAAAAATTAATTAAGAAGTAGAATGTGGAAATGGACGCTATAAACCTTCTTACGTAAGTTATGAAAAGGGTTGGTTTTTCCTTGAGTTAGTATTTTGAGTACACGTAATTAAAATATGTTCTGTTTATTGTCAAACGAAAAATATATTATTTTTCTTTTATATGTAATATTTATTGAATAAACAAAAGACGATATATCCCTCAATATCTACGAAAGTCCACGGCTATTTCTTTGAAATTACCCAACACAGTTTATGGCAAAGACAAATAGATTGTTCGTGTCTTGTGCATGAATCCGGTTTCCATCGACTGTCATCACGTGTACTCCTCAGTTATAGATGAAACTGTTTATTTACCACAGAAGTAAGGTACTTGTTCTACAGTGGACTAGTGAACGAGAAAATACTAAATATAATAGTAAATGTCTTGTAAAATCTCGCATACGACTGTATAAATACATCAAAGTACCATTATAATCAATTCGCAACTTATTAACCATCACTATAGATAATTTTATAGATAATTTTAAACATAGACACAGAGTACACTTGTTTTTATTATTATTAAGGGTCCACCAACAACTTGACGACGAAAGCAAACTACAGCAATACTCTCCTGTTTAGAATCCTCGAAAACGGCTAAGGTTTTCACGAGAACTGTTTTTTTTTTAAATCACATAAACATGACTGTATTCGACCGACTCGTAAGAAATACTTGCCTATGTCGACTGTACTTGCTTCAGATATGCGTTTCGGTTCTCAAGCGGCGCAGCTACAAATAAGTATTGACAGATTTATTTCATATTTTAACTGCGGCGCTCGGGTCAGGATTGCGGGAGGTGGCACTAAACTGGAGCTCCGTTCTGTAGACTAGAAATGCGCCGACAATTCACGGAAATATTTGTCTATATAGTAAATGTCCGTCTTCAGCTATTGCGTCCACCCGTAATCCAAGTAATACACGACACACACTTACACTGCGGAAAAACTGTTAAAGTAAGAAAGCGATTATATTATATATATAATACTCCGCGCGCGCCTCTCGTAGAGGAAACACTATTGTTGGGTTGTTTCAGGGTGTTTTGATGGGCTGGAGCCTGCCGGGGACGCGGTAGTTATTCAATCGGGATCCCGCTGCCTCCGACACTTAATGGCTCAGCAAGAGTCTGAGATACACCTCTATTTCGGCCCTGGGCGGAGGGAATCATTTGATGATTTTCACATCCTTAAAAATGTCTTAAAGCGACAATACATCGCTTATCGTCGATCCACCCATGGTGGGGTAAGTGGTTACCTGTCCGTCCGCTTTCTCGCTTGTGCAATACGCGGACGTGCGTCCTTCCGGCGCGTGCGCATTTCTTCACTGCTTGCAATCACGATCGTGGAAACGTCATGCCAGTATTAATTGTTGGGTATTAGTTATAATGTTATGCACAAATGCATAAGCACGCAGTACTTGATTAATAAGGTGATTTCTCAGTTGAGGAAGTGAAAGAGAAAATGGGGAAAGACCATTTTTTGTGAATGGTCATTTGTTTTAGAATAAACCGATTTAATATCCATCTATTATGTTTGATTTTAAACTAATATTATCGCGGAATTTATATATTTTACTATGTATTATATACTCATGATATTTGATTTATGATTTTTGATTACCTAAATTCGAAATATCAATTTTTGATGATTGATATCCGAAATATCAATCAAAAATTGTTAATTGCAAGTACCCGGTATCTAGTGAAATGCTGTTATGTACGTGGTGAAGGTAGAATTCTTTATCGTTGGATGAGTTTTTGCGATATTCATTTATAATATAATTAAAAAACATATTCAAATTATCGATACATACCTCGTGTAAAGAATTGTAATCGCTATTCAACGCGGGAATACGACCAGCATACTTATCACCGTGACGCATGACGCATGAACGCGGAGTCCCTTAGGCCGATTAGATTAGGTTATTATTGTATTAATTATTATGTATTATGCATTATCATTTTCATATCACAAACTTGGCTATATTTCTGGGGGTTTATCCGTCAGAATGTAATAAATCAATTACGTTTAGCATTGTAACAAGTGTTTTAATACATTACAGAGTCTTAGTTAAACATATGGTCCCTGTAGCGCGGGACCAGGATAGCGCTACGGTATCTCCTGCTTGTCGTAAGAGGCGATTAAAAGGATGACACTTGCCGAGATTTGGTTCCTGGCCCTTTCTTTGGAAAGGTTTCAGGTGCCTCGAACTAGTCGCTGCTTCCCGGAGAAGAAAGGCCGCAACGTCAAACCAGTCACCACCCCTGCTTATACGGGGAGGAAAGGTGAAGGTCAATCATAATCATCGATCCGCTAACCTTTCGGAAGCTCCTCCTTAACGCTGCCTCGCAACCACAGTATGGACGTCTGACCCGCAATGTGAAGCGAGTCCAGCGGGACCACACGCTAACGCGTCGCTTGGGCCGGCGGGCTGTACGATTGACGAGTGGGTGGAACCAGCTGGCGGACGGCGGACGCAGCGGGAGTTGAGCATGCTGGAGGGATTATCCCGAGCCCCCCCACTTAACAGTGGGCGAAGGCTACTATAGTTAAGCCGGGTGGCAGCCCCAAGTTTAGGCCCGGGCAAAGAGGATTTACGTCGAGGCCTGTATTCCCCCGCCCAAAGAGGCTGGGACGTCCCCCGATGAAAAAAAATACACACAAATGAAAGGGTGGAAGACTTATAGTTGACCTGGGGTTGTCCCACCGCCATACTCACAAAGCATTATTTGTGTTTCCTTTGGAGAGGTGCGGCTACCGGCTGCACTTTAAAGCGAGGCGACCATCTTAGTCCTCAGAAGTGGCAACGTATTTACGTTAGAGCTCAGGTAGGATTTTAGTCGTGGTTGTGGTTGTGCGTGAATGTTATGGTCTGCGTTATAAAAATAATTTAAAAAAAGTATTGCTATAATATAGAAATAGGCATAGCTTTTACAGGATAACCATTAATTACTACTTTACTTGACTCTACCATTAATTAACGCTATTCAAACCGGTCACTTGAACATCGATTAGACTGATATTGAATTTGTCAACGTCAGCGCATGTCGTGACTAATTAAAAGTTAATAGCGTTTTACACGGCTCATACGCGGATATATGGGCGTGTGTGGCGTGTGTGGCGTGTGTGGCGTGTGTGGCGTGTGTGCGCAACTGCGGCATGCTATCAAAACTTCTCGTAACGTTGGGACGCGTTTACTTTTTTATGTGCGAAGAGCAGCAAACGACAATTTAAAATTTGGTAAATCGGGAGACTCTTAGAAAAGACTCTTCCGATTTACCAAATTTTAAAGTAAGGTCTTAATAGTTATTTTAAGAGTTGGTAGTAGTAATGTGTCGCGTACTTGACATATTATCACGCTTCCACGTTCTAGTAACTAAGCATGTAAGATCATATGGGATTATTAGTTTATATAAGCTAGTGTATTTTTGTCTAGTTATCTTTAAGTGACGATGCCCTGTACGATATATATTAAATATGTAAGACCTTCATAAGTGTCTCTTACTACTTGTTACATGGGACCTCAACCTCCCATGGTCATCCTCGCCCGCACCTAATTGGCTCCATCACATCACATGGCGACCTTGCCACAAGCGGACAATATCACAATAGATCTCAGGTGTGACTTCTGTTGGGTTTGATTAGGGCTACTCCATAGTGCTCATGGACGGTATTTACTATTTATTATCCAAGAGAATTAAAAAAAAATAGATTTTGTTGTAATTTTTGTACATGCGCCTTAATAAATCTAAAGGTTATGTAAGCGTGCGTGCTAGAAACTACAGTGAACTCTATTTTGACGTTAACTTGACGTGGACTGAAACAGGAAAATCAAACTAGAAGTGTGACTGTCGGGTAGCGAGTCTGCAGCCAAGTCACGCAGTTATTGCGTTACTATTAAGTCTGATCTTATTTCATTTCCGGAGGAAGTTAAGTTAATCGCCATGAAATAAGAGAGATGAATTAATTTTTTGTATGTTGTAAAATATATAAGTTAAGTCATAATCTAGTGGTCCGGAAAGTCCATAATCTCTCACGTGATTCCGGGTTTCAAACTTGTCCGGAACTCGTTTCTCGAAACTCCTTCTTTTTCTTTCGAATATCCTTCTCTTGGAACATCAGTTTTGTTTTTCAATTTAGTGTGTGAAACTTAATTATCATTTGCTCTAACGACACCATGATTAATGATACAATGACATGTTATTCATAAATAATGATGTACGAAGTCTGGCAATCCGCACTTGGCCAGCGTGATGCAATATTCCTTAATCCTTTTCATTCTGAGAGGAGACCTGTGTTCAGTAGGCGAAGAGCAGGTGTTGATAATGATTTACTATCGAACTAAATACTCTCAGGTAATTTTAAATATGTACACTTACGGTATGTCATTACCGGTACTGTGGAGGGTGATGACACTTGGGGTGAGAGCGGAAATGATGAGGCCGACGGGAAGGAACGCTGTCACCAGGTTAAGGAGGTTCTTCCATGGATTTGATCTGAAACATATTTATAAAACATTAAAGTTACTGCAACACGCGTAATCGCGTCTAATAGTAATTTTGGCTACTCAGAGTGTCTGAGGTTCAAACTTACAATCAAACGAGGACGCAGTAAAATATTTTTTATGAGGTGCTAATTGCAGCTCATTTTGGATTTACATCCAACTGCAAACAGGAATGAAATCTGAGGTTGAAGGTAGATGCGAACCCATTTCCGCGGACTAAAATTGTTGCCTCGCCTGTTGGTCGTGCAGCTCGCTTTGTAGGTTACATTTTTTCAAACGGAACACATTAATTAATTCACTACGGTTTACAAGGGTGGCGGTGGTACCTTTCTCATCGAACTATAGTTCTGCCACCTATCATTTGGAGTAGGTAAAACATGTCTATCCGTTCAAACTTAATGTCCGTTAACTAATGTTAAGCTGAACGCAACTTAGCTTACATGACATTAGAACAATGTTAACATTATTTTGATACGACAATTACTCTAGAGCTTATGAGTTTCATGGACAAATGAGTAAGATCAATTTGGCGATCAGTGAAAGGACCCGAATTTGCGTGTGGAGAGAACGGCAATTACGGCCGCTTTCGACCTCTGTTTTGTTTGTACTTCTTGTTAGCTTTAAGCATACTTTCATATTTAACACGCTTATTATATTGCGATTGCTTCTTATTAAAAATAGATCATCTGTCGTGCATAACGTCGTATCGGAATTACATCCGTTTTCTTACATTTTCTTTAATTTTATTACCAAAATACGTTTAATGTTTGTGTTAAGCTTTTTATTAGAATTTTGTTTAAGTATTCCTTGTTTTTTATTTCAATGAATCATGTAAATATTGTAAAGGTTAACTAACTATGTAAATAAGAATATGGTTTAGTAATTTCCATCTAAATAAAAGTTTCTGTCTATGTTTAGGCTGGTACTAAAGTGCTTTATAATTCAATGTTAAATTGTTAACTAATCAGGTAATATACATTTGAAATCAATAATTAATTTGGTTATGTATTTACTTTCGAAATATTTATAATGTGGCAACTTTCTGCTACTCGACAAGAGATGGCCCACATGATCCTGAATCACGGTATCAAAGTTTTCTAAATGTCTTGCTTATATACAAACTCCGAAATGAGACTATCGGAGCACGGCCGCTCCCCAGGCACAAGAACTCATCTAGCGGGAGATCTCCGTTTGTCAAAATAGCATTGAATATAGAAATAGTATTCCATTTTATAATCGGAATATATATTTTAAGGAAATAAAAAAATACGCATGATTCATTGGGTACACAAGATATCATTATGTTACGAATCTTATCACATGACATGAACTGGATTAACTACAACTAATATCTAACATTATGACTAAAGTTATTTATTATTATTATATGAAGCCTAGATAAGCGTAATCGAATTGTTAAATATCAATACTATAGATAGACCAATTTATAGAAAGGATAGGTATATTTAAAAAAGAGGAGCTAGTCGAATAGGGATCCCGCAGTCTCCGGAATTTAACGGCTGAGCAGGAACAAGTGTGGTTTTAGTCGGTAACAGCCTAATATGACCTTTAGTCCAAGTTCCGGGGCAGAGGGGATCATTTGATGATCAACACATCCAAAACAAAAAAAAAGTTAGGCAGATCAATTGCAAGACTGACATTTTAATCCGCGGTAGTAGCAACACATCTGTCATGGGATTAAGATGGGTGTTCTTTTCTATAAGTTTACAGATGTTTACAGCGGTAGTGACCATCTAACATAAAGTGGCTTGCAGATTTGCATGTTACTTTAATTTCATAAAAAATGCTACGTCAAATTAATTGTGTTCTTGTTAAAAGAGTGTGTTAAGGCATGGGCACTTATAGGAAGCATTCCAACCTATTCCTTGGGGAAGTCAGCCATCTGTGATCAATCTAAAGTAGGATTATAATCCTATTTGAGGTTGAATATAGATTTTTTTTGGCGGTATGACCTTAAGCATGATAGATTTGCTTTAAAAAAGACTGCATATTTGTTTTATTACTTCTATGTTTGACATGTCGTAGAACTACAGTGACCATCGTTCTGATAATGCCCTTTGAAGCAGCTCCTGTGTTGGGTTGGAGCTATACCTTATAGCGAGGCGATTTTTGTCCTCAGGAGTAACAACGCACGTACGTGCGGCTTCAGAATGATCTTCAGTGTTTGATGTTAAATGTACGTGTACATGTTCTGCAGTGATTACATAACATCAAGTGAGCTCCATAGTTGTTTGTTGCTCTTGTTACATAAAAAGCATTCCTTACCTTTTTTTAACAGGATTCTCCTTGTCTTTTCCATATTCGTTAAAACCTAGACCAAAATCATCATCGTCTCCATTCGAGCTAGGCTTCTCTTTAAAAGGGTTGGAGTGTTTGTATAAACCTCCTGCAGGCACTTTTATCGATGATTCCACAGTTGGTTTCGAATCTAATGTTTGCTTCCAGAATTTTGTTGGGAAATAGCTATTTTCAAATCTGTATGGTGCGTCAATCTGGTCTCTGTAGTTGGTTGGGCTTTTGTAGTTAAGCATGTAAAGATCTTTGGAGCTGTGAAAAAATATCCAGACTTATACTGAAAACTTTTTTTTTATTATCAGGTATTTACATTGGGGATGTTTATTGAATAAAAGGAGAACATGTGTAATAAAATAATGCATTATTATTCAGCCTTTTAAACGAAGAAAATCTCATTCATCTCATAAGATCTGTGAGTAGCAATAGTAGGAGAAGGGGAACAGTAATGAGATTATATGTTTTTATAAACCTATTATAATTTTATATACCTACCTAATAAAATCCAATGCAGGTTTTTTCTCTGTAGGTATGTAAGGTTCAGCCGTTGAAAACTTCAACAGACTTAAGTTCTCGTCATCGAAGAAGCTGCCTAAATGAGGGCTCGGTTTGAACTCTTTATCTTCACTTCCGTTCATTGGTTTATCAGTTGATACTTGTTCCTTGAAAGTGACCTCAGGAACTTTTCTTATAGTTTCCTTTGGTTCATTAACTTCTACTGTTTCCTTTGGCTGTGCGTAAGTCGCGTCTATTTTCCATTTTGTGATATTCTTCTTTGGCACGGATATTTCAAGTTCATCTTTTCCTTCATATTTTCTATTATCTTGTTCTTCGTCAATTATGTTAGCTTTGTAGTTACCATTTTGTGCCTCTGTATGATTTCTTTGGAGTTTGATACTATCGATAGTTTTATTGGTGACAGGATAGAGCGTTGTTACGTTGTACGTAGGGTTAGCTCGTTCTGTATTTTCATATACTTCTTGACATGCTACGATAGATATAAGGAGGATCAACCGTGGCGTGCACTGAAATTGATTTTTATAATATATATGTTTTTATCAATGAATGTAGCAAAAGAGCATGCAGTCAGACTTAAGTGGTCACTACCTTTGGATATCTGTAACTACTTCATATAATACGGACGGAGTGATTGTGGTTTTTAAAAGATGGAAAAACAACGCCTCGAGGAAGGTCCCACCACCGTTCTTGTATTTCAATATAGAAAAATCTAAATCAAAACGTTTTTATTTAATGTATATTCTTTGTGGAACTGGCCCTGTTTGAGGGCGGACATAAATGTTTATGGGTTGCATAGACCGATTATTATGAGATTTTTCAATATAAAAAAAATTCTACCCAAAGTAGAAATGTACAGATTTTTGACAGACTTATTGGAAAGGCAATCTATAACTATGACCTATAAAGACCTTCTGTATAAAGAGGAAGCGGCGTAAGATATTCCATTTTATGTGCTTTTTATACAGAGAGAGATCATTTAATAACTACGTTTATGATTGATAAGCTCAGGCTATAAGCTATATTTTATAAATTTGATTAAAGGTATATTGCTTTGCTTTTTGTTACGATTAAAAAAATCTTGTTCGACGATGTCGACGCCGCTGGTGACAAGAGGGCTGCTTCATATCTAGCATAGAGATTTGCAATTGCTGTTCAACGCGGGAATGCAGCTAGCGTTTTTCGAATTCGCATAGGCACTGGTTCCCAGTAGATTGTCGAGTATTTAGTTTTAAGATTTTCATTATTGTAATTAAAATGTAAATTTGCTTAAGATTATCAGCATCTTAAGCAAATATTTTAATGAGTAACCACTTATTTCGGTTGAAAATGTAAAGTAATTCAACATTTCATGCAACAACAAAATCGGTGCTTTGTTGCCACAACCATCAAAAGATGGTGTCGATAACAGCCTGGGAAAGGTCCGGTGAGTTTCACCGAAGGGTGCTAAAGGTCACCGCGCCATTGAAACCGCACTGACATAGCATTTTGTTATTGCCTTCTTATCGGCGATATTATCTATTGTAACCTTTTATAAGTTCAATATTAGCAATATGTTGTGCAGATCTTGAAAATCCTGGGAAAACGTTTGATATTGATCGCAATGGTAATAAATAAAACACAAATACATAGACATGTGCGACTTAATACACACACACATATATACGCGCACACACACACACACACACACACACACACACACATACACCTATGATCATTCATATATATGCACGCACACGCGCATATTTACATATACTCCCAAAAACGTTCAACACATACAATATAAACACATGCCAACACACAAATTCACACGCACAAATGCATGAAACTACTTCTATTTTATTTATGATTTTAAACTAATATTACCGCGGAATTTATACATTTAACAATGTGTATGGGTACTCACATTTAACGATTTTTGAATTTTGATTGCTGATATTTGGAGTTACATGGCTCGTGGTTACGGCGAAACTCCTGCGAAATATCGGCAATCAAAATTCAAAAATCGTTAATCGTGAATACACAGTACATACTAAAATTCCATTTCATTTTTTATTTTCTTAATTTCACTACTTCTAATTCTATTCAGTGTTCATTGTCATTTATATTTTTGTCGGCATCAACAATCGTTATTAGTACCTTCCGCCACAGGGCCGACGGAAGGTTACACAGGTCTTTAACCAACAAAAACCTAGTGTATCATTGCAATTTATTAGGACTTACGACAACAATTTATAACTTCGTGTTTCAATGAGATAGTACAATTTAAGTTGCATAAAATTGCATTCTCTCCGCCGTCTCTATCAATGACCCGTGACTTTTAACATTTCTGTGTGAATTTAAATGCGCTTTATTTAGTTTATTCCGCTCTCTCCGTAATCACAGGCGTAGACTAATCTGCGACTGACGAACCGTGTATGAGAAAAACAATAATCTTTTTGTTTTTTTAATATCTTACGAACAATTAATGTTAGTAAGATCAATTGTAAGTCATATTCGTAATCATTGTCAATCCGTTACTTCCCGCTGTAGGACTGGCGGTTAAGGGATATCCAAACATCAAAGAATATAATAGGAAAATCTTTGGTATGTAGATTTCTTCGAGATATTTTATATAATTAAATTAGTTTAGTTAGTTTTGAAAATGGATAATTTTGTGGTATGAATTATGTATTTTCGGGCTCCAACCGACTTTGACCCGGACGCATGTTTCACCGACCCACTGCGAGACGGAGACGTGGGAACGGCTGTCTCATCGTGCCTGTCCCGGATATTGGATATACAATTTCTTTGAACGCTAAAGAGTATTTGAATCTTGGTTATCAAAGTTTTTTTTTATTCTTTTGTTTATTGAACACTATTTGTTCTGTTCTCTTCCTCGGTATAGCTTGCTCTTTGAAGTCTCCAGCAGCGAAACATGGTTCTGATCTCTAAATGAATAAAACGATGCAAGCTACAGTGATGGTTAGCGATAATATAATCTAAATTACATAATTGACAAGTGAAATAGATATAAAATTAAACGTCATTCTACAAATACGTCGGTGAACACTTCTTATCGATATGTCCAATTAAACAGGACATGTCTTTAACGTCAAGTCCGAATAACCTACAAAATACCTGCGCTGTAGCACGAGTAATAAATAAATGATAAACAGCGTTCGGCATTACATAACAGAGAGTGGCTCACTTTCACCCAAATCGGTAAGTCACTGACCGACCTCGCCGCCGCCTCTACACGCACTCGCTATACCCGATCCAGCTCCTATGTCCCACTGCTGGGCGTCATTCGGTCCGCGACACAGCCTCCCTTTCCCAACACCATTTTGTAAACAATTCTGACGTTTTATTGGAAGAATGTGGATGTTAGTACCCGATGATTTTTACATGAGATGAACCATGGCCGTTAGACAGACGGAACACATTTTTAATCGACTTCACATGGCATTCGTTTGCTACAAAGAGACCTCAAATGAGCAAAGCAGACACTTTAGTCATTAGAAGTAGCAACACAACCTTAGAATGGACTACTTAATATTAGGTGATCTGGTCGTCTTATTTCTACTCTTGTAATATAAAAATATATAATTGTTTCATCAGAGAAACAGTTTAAATCGGTTATAAAACTAAGTCTTCAAAGATTTATGTCTAGAAAGTCTCTTGCAATATTGCATAAATAAAAAGTTATGACGAAACTTCATCTCCATAATAATGTTATCGCTTCACAATTATCTTATAGTATAAAATAGGTGTGTTTTTAACGTTTTTGTCTAGTCTTTGTTCCAAAATAGAACAGTAAGTACACTGAAATTGTGATAAGTGGTTAAGATTCCGGGCTTTCCAAGGAATGTTCAGGCTACAAAATCTTTCAAGCACATTTGATTTACCTAATTTATGTGCGCATAATAAAATCATCTCTTACTTTAACGGTTAACGAAATATCAAGAGGAAACCGTGCTTGAGAGTTCTTTATAGAGTTCTCACAATTATATCAAATCGCACTTGGTCTGCGTGGTGGACTATGGTTTAAAACTTTTCATTCTGAGAAACGTTTGCTCAGTGACCACTTACTATCAGGACTGTATATTGATTCGATTAATAATATAGGTAGAATGTATAATCTTTTATCAATCCAAAATACGCGGGTTTAAACCCGGGGGCGTACGAAAAAATGTGCATTTGCTGTTTTTCAATATGAGCCGTACGCACAGCCTTCTTTAATATTCTCATGATTAAATTACTTTAAGGAAACATACGAACAGTTGGTAGTGCATTACGTAGTGTGCAAATAAAGTTAATTAGTTTTGTATTTCCTGAAAAGTATTGGAGCGCCCCTTTACCTTGAGGCCCGCTATATAACCAAAAAGAAACACTTCCGTAGTGCTAAAAATGTTTAAATAAAAACTTTAAAACACATCCTCTACCGCTCCGCCGACACTTTCTACAGAGCTATGTTATCCACATTCTTCCTCGTCGTGTGTCGTTTAACATTCCATTAATTCTTAAATTGGAAATTTAAAACAAATAATAGTGCCTTGGAATTCGATGCACGTTATTAATTCGGGCTCAAACTGAGGAGCATGCTCAACGAATTGTGTTTTGTAATATACATTTTACGTTACAACTAGCTGTGCCCGCGACTTCGTCTGCGTTATTATTATTTTGGATATTTCTAAAAAAGTAACCGCAGGACTGAAGTTCTACTTTCTAAGTTCTACCTGGATGCATTGTTACTACTGAGGCCTAAAGTGGTCGCGTCGCTTAAAAGTGTAGCCGGCAATCTCTCGAACCGAAGCTTGAATTAAACGTGTACTACACCCGAGAACAGTTTTAGGATGAAACTCTTTGATTCCCGACTTACGTGAATTGGAATTACTTATACTTAGTTAATTTATTTAGTAAAAATATTTAGTAAATATTTTTAGTGCTTAGTATAAACAAATTAATTAAGCGGATGGCCTGACACTAATGAATGGTGTTGAGGGCTGAAACTGCGGAGGAAGGTGCAGAAGCCAAGCGGCCCAAATATGTTTCGCTAAGCATTGATTACGTTTTTTTAGCTTAGCTTTGAAACTTTTGGTCTTTTCAAACAATTAGCTCAACGTTTAATCGACGCCACTGGTGACAAGAGGGGTGGTTCACATCTCGCACAGAGAATTGCGATTGTTATGGAACGCGGGAATGCACGTAGTTATATTGGAACCATGCCGCATGGGCATTCCTTTTAGATTATTTAGGTTAGGCGTTTATTATTTTTAACATTTTTATTATTGTAAAAATTAAAATAATGTTATCTTTAAAGATACAATTTTTAAATAGACGATCGTTGTATACGTATATAACACTTATAAGGTTGACGTGGGCGGAGCCAGTGTATATTGTGTTGGGTGTAATGAGTATGAGTGCGGTGAAGAAGCGCTTCTGCAGCAGGTGGAGAAAGCGCACGAGCCGTGGGAATGTTGAGTCACGTGCATTGCGTAACCGCCGCCTATTCGCGGCCCGCTGCGGCCCCGCTGCGATGTCGTCGCGATACAGCTACGACAGTTATTAATGCGTCTAAACATTCTTGTTATTGTGATGATAATTATTTAGAATCACAAAATCCACTATAAAATCAATGTTGTAATTATATCGTATTGTATAGATATTTGTTAAATTGTTAAGTATGTCTGTGTGAAAAATGTCTAGTTATCAATTTTTTATAAGATGTCAAAAAATTATCATAAGAATGTAAGAAAAATATTGACTACAGTTTAAAAGTTAATTGTATCAATTAATTATGCCCGCAAGCCGGATGTCGCAGCGGTGGTCATTAGGATCTAATGTTCAGAAGGTCCCGTAGGTCCCGTAGGGCTAAAAGAGAAAATGTATCAATTATTCAGATATCTGTATCTGTATAATAAATTTAGTTTTTTCTTCAGCGTTTAGGTGTTTCTGCATTCGTCTCGTCTGCATGCGTGTGGACGAACCCCGTGACACAAAGAATACTAGTGACTTAATAATAAAAGTGGTTGAAAAAGTGTATATGTAATATGTGATATAAAATTATTAATAATAAAGAAATAATTAGGAACGAGATTTTGAAAACGATTAAAAACATCGAATAATCGAATTAATATTCACGTAGTCATCAAATTTTACGTTGCATAAAAATCTAAATATCAAGGATGGATGAAGACAAAACGAAACATAAAAATATTGTAGTGTTGTATGCGTAATGAATCTAAATCGCGTTACGAGCGTGTCAGTCACGATGCGGGATCGATTGCAGGCATTGCGGTCAAGAATAACGACACGCCGCGGCGATGGCGGTCTGAAATTAAAATTGATGGACAGATAATAGTTATGGATCCGACGATAGCCCAATGATGCGGTCATTTATAATGTGATATCATTATGACGCTGATTTGTGTTACATGTCTCATTGCAAACGGTAGAAGTTAGGCGAATAAAATGATATCATTATTAAGTTTGAACGGCGGGGGAACTATAGTTCGACTGGGGAGGTACCACCGCTGCCCTCATAATCAACCGTAAAGCATTATTTGTGATCCGGTTGGAGTAGTGATGTCGCCGGCTACACTTTGAAGCGTGGCGACAATCTTAGTCCTCAGGAGTAGCAACGCATCTATGTTCGAGCTCAGACAGGATTTCAGTCGTGTTTGTGGTTATAAGTATATGTCTATGGGCTGCAACTGCTTAACATCAGGTGGTTTGCATGCTCGTTTGCTACTATTCTCACTTTTAAAATATATATGATTTTTTCTTAATACACACTAACAATATTACTTTTCTCTTTTTCTTGTAGAATATATTTATAATTAGAGAAGATTATTATCTTCTTTAATTATTACGTATAATTATAGCTTACGTAACATTTGTTGTTAGCTGCAGCAAAGAAGAGCGAAGTCATATTTACTTTTCAATTGGTACCATTTAAAATTTGAGAGAAAATTTAATTACTCGATAGAAAAATAGGGAACAAAAATATATTTCAGAAAAATAATCACAATTAAAGGTAATAAAAGGGGCGATAAAATTACGCTGAGATTGATTTTTGTAGTTACATTTTACCGTAGACTAATCTCTTGTTCAATTTGTCGACACCAAATGCTCTAATAGCCTCTGAGACTTGAACATAAGCTCTGAACCTAGTCTTGTGTACAAACAACTTAGACGCCATTTTGCAAAGGGCAACGACATGAGATGATACGCTTGATAGCTTGTCTTTCTCTTTACACAATATTCAAAAGTATAAATAAGCATAATAGTAAAACTAGATTTAGAAAAGTAGCCTAGCTCTTAAAATTTCAGGCTTTGATATAAGTGGTCCAGTTTAGTACGTATTAGAAATTAATTATATATGATAATTAAAGGTGAAGTAAAACCTGCCGGTTGAGTATTCTCCTAAAAGTTCTTAACGCATGTGTAAAGTGTGCCAATCACTTGGCCGGCGTTATGGACTATATCCTAATCCTTCCTGCTCAAACTAAAGTTTAATCACCTAAAAGATGCACCTGCATGCTCGTTTGTTACTCTTATTTCACATTATAATAGTGTGAAGGGTTTCGGCAACAGATTACTCATCATTCTATAATGATATAATGCAATAGATTTTATCCTAAACTTTTTGGTCTTCTTTCGCCGCCTCTTTTCCAATATGAAACACCCGAGTTGAAAGTTTATTGACGTTTAAAAAGAGTTCTATAAATAATGTAGTTTGAATAAAAATGTATTGATTTTGAATTAAATTTTCATTTATAAAAATGATTACCGACGCTCAAAATGGTTATATATCATCATCATCATCAAGATCATCAATGAAATGCCTCATCAATGAAATGACTTTGAAAAGATCTCTTCAATGTCGTTCAACTTATAGTCGTTATTAACAACGTAGTAGAACCTAAGCTTTGAACATTGTATGACCCAGGAATTCATTATATCGCACTCCTAAAGTTATAAAGACCTAACTAAGAAATTAAAGTTTTAGAAAATGCAGAGTAAATGGGTTCAACTACATCATGAATTTGAAATGAAATGACATGACATGAATTTTGAAAAACTTCACGACAACCCTGATATAGCGGTTACAGTTGTGCATCAATCACTGGGACAGTCAAAAATATCATTTATATTTCTATTTTACCTTATATGTATATTTGAAGATCTAGGAAGTAAAATAATCATAAATTTTTTATCATTATTGTACTCGCTTTCATAAAAACTTTCAATTCGTATTTTACTCCTTTAATGATAAAATGGTAAATCGTAAAATTCCAAAATTAGAAATCTTATATTACTACTCACTCTATGTAAACAATCTACGTGCATATTTTCAGATTTGTACTTTTGGAGGTTTTGGTACAAACTCTTTTCTCTTTTAAATACATGTCGGAGCGAAACCGCATATTTAAGAAAATGCGTTGCCGGAAATTTTGTTTTAATTAGTTTAATGATTGAAAATTGTGTAATTATTAATTTAGCCAAATCTAGAAATGTTAAAAATGTTTTACCGATCATAAAAAGTACATACACAAAAAGATCATAAAAATGTACGTAAAAAGATCATAAAAATGTACCGCTACCCAATTTTGTTATAAAAATTCGAGAGCTCGCAGGTTACACTGCCCGAGCAATATACGAAGATAATTAAGTTTTCCTGAAGGTTTCTTTGGAATATCTGAACATGAGTCGTCAAGTCAACAGTTGTAACGTTAGATATGCTTACTTACACCATTTCTCCGAAATAGATAAAAAATAATACGGTATTGTAAATCAAACCCATTTTTTCTAATTTCGAAACAGGTCTCTCTCACTGGAAGGGGCGATGTCCGGTCATAAGAGTAAGTACTTATTAAGTTTTTGCCTTCGTTTTTACATCGACACCTTGTTAGCAAGTTACGGCGGTCGTTAAATTTACTTTACACGGATCTTTACTCGAATTATATTACGCAAGTTCTGTTAATCATATATACTTTCAGGGCAAATTGATGTGATTAGATGTGCTAACCTTTGGTTATATGATTTTATGCAATGCAATTTTATTATATGTCTTCTCTAAATATTATAAAACAAAGTCGGCCAGTCGTGTCTGTCTGTCTGTTCGTGATAAACTCGAAAAGTACTGGACGGATTGTTTTACACTTTTTATCGCACAGGAAGGTTTTGGTTCTTTTTTTTTTTGTAAATTGGACGAGACATTAAATAATGACTGGATGCATGTATGCGTAGGTTGTTTCACGTGAAAATGTAAATTAACCGCTTTTTACTAAATGCATATACACAGTATATATACCAAAATAACATTTTTTACGATAATGTTTGTTTCAACAAATCTCTGGAACGGCTGGACCGATTTTGACGGTCCTTTCACTGGTAGATAGTAAGATGGGCTACTTTTATTTTAGAATTATATAAAATAAATGAGGATGAAGTCTCGGGCACAGCCGGTACCTAGATAAAGAAGGAAGTGACTAACTGATTCAGAGAGCAACGTAGAGCCGCAATTTTATTTATTAATTTTTACTTAAAGTTAATTTTTAATATGAGTTAAAATAAATAGTATTTTTTAAATTAATTTATATGAATTTCTGATAAATTTAGTTAATGTCGTGACACTTTGATATGACGTAAGTAATTACGGTGGCTAATAATATAAAAGCGACTTACCATCATTTAGCGAGCTGGTTGGTTTCCCCGAACACAATGTGTGGTGTGGGTCCGGACCCATACTTATAATATCTCAACACTTGCGCTCGGAACGTGGTCTATTGTCTTAGGAAGAGTCGATGAGCGCGAGGGATGTGCTGAAGTTGTCGACAAAATACAAAGTTTATCGATTTTTGTTTGTACCTTTTCGTTTCCTTCTTGTGCATAAAACTATATTTTATACTCTATTTTGTCCTTAAGATGTATCGCAATTATTATTGTGGAATATAAGATAGGTTAAAAAAAGGTATATATCAAATTCAACATTTTTTTTTCATTATAAGTTATAATACATACACTTAGTGAATGTCAAGGGTAACGTAAAATCAGTAAAGGTGGTAGAGCCGTTAGAGCTCACCCGGGGCGGTACCACCGCCACCCTCATAATCCACCGTAAAGCAACATGTTCTTCATGTATTGTGTTTCGGTTGGGGATGTGTGGGTGCCGGATACACATTATTGGAGGCGACCATCTTAGTCCTCAAGAGTAGGAACGTATCCGCGTCCATCCTTAAATAAACTTCAGTTCTGTTTGAGATTGAACGTGGTTGTCTGAACGTGGTTGTTGAACTGTAGGCTAAGGTTGATCAGGAGAAAAAAGCTAGCGGAAAAATAAATTTCGGCAAATCAACATTATACATTATAACTTCAGAAAGATAGTGAGCACACGCGACAGCTAATCGTGCGTCAGAATCTCTCCACTGTCAACATACATATTCGAGTAAATAAAACTATTACATGGGAAATAGAAATAGCTCAATGAGGTAGGCTAAGTACCAGGTTTTTTCATCGTTTGAATTTAATGTCATAATATGCTTTTCGGCATAGGACCTTTTTTACAGTATTTTTAATATATTCAAAAGTAGACCTAATTCTTAAATGACAACAATAAATATTTTATCGACAGCATTCGTAGCGTGCGCGGCGGCCGGTCGGCGCGCGACAATTTTCCGGCGAGTGCGGGCATTGTCGCGACGCGCCGTCCGTACTGTACATACGTAACTTACGACCGTAATTATTGTAACTTTTCCTTTGCATACCCCCAACACGAAGTAACAATAATACTCCCAATATAATAGATACAAGAACACTCCCAATAGTCAAGTATTTTTTAACCGGGTAAAGCGAGCAATTCTTTTACAATTATTACGTAACAGGTACTCTCGATAAACGATTTAATTGCCGATATTTCGAACTAGTTGCATGGCTCGTGGTCACGGCTGCACTGCGATGGCGGGGGAAACTGATGACACATACTAGAGATAGATTCCAGCTGTACGTAACTTACGACCGCAATTATTGTAACTTTTCCTTTACATATCCCCAGTACGAAGTTACTTCGTCGAGTATTTTTGTAACTAGCTAAAGCGAGAGATTCTTTTACATTTTACTATGTAACAGGTACTACCATTTTTTTTAAGATTTATTTGGCAATATGTCGAAGCAGTGCATGGCTCGTGGTCACGGCTACATTGCAATGGCGGAGGTTAATTGAAAACGGGTGTTTGTAATCGATTTATACCTCAATTGCTATTTTTGCATGTTAAAAAAATTCAGTTATATTCAAAAAATTTAATATATATTTTCAGATAATTGCATTTAATTTTGTAACATTACTCCACTTGCCAAGGAAACTTTGAGACAATCTTATCTATCTTAATTAACCTGGAACCTCCCGATTCCACCTGGAATCACCTGAAGCCAACTTTTGGAATATATGGCAGTGCAGGCGACACCACACGTCCACGGCTTCCACCACCGAACGTTCAGATCTTTACTCTCATTTAAGTGGCGGAAGTTAAACCAAAAGATCTTTGGAGACATCTCTGGGTCTCATCAGCTTCTCCGCGGACTCTATCTCTTCCTGTCGCGACAACTCCTCTCTCCTGCTGTTCACCACCGTCGTGCAGTAGTACAGTACCACTGGAATGAAGGAATATCAGCCGGCAAATTATTTGCATTTTAAATTAGTTCTTTTTTTATTGCGAAAGAGTAAGAAACGGGCAGGCCATCTGGTGTTAAGTGGTCACTGCAGCCCATGGACAACCACGTCAAATCCCAAATAGAACAGAAGTTCTATTTAAGGACGGACGCGGATGCGTTCCTACTCTTGAGAACAAGATGGTCGCCTCCAATAATATGTATCTAAAATACAGTATTTTTTGTGAATTGTCGGCGCATTTCCAGTAGCGAAAATGGCTCCAGTTTAGCCGCCTCCCGCAATCCTGACTTAATGTAATATATGAGCCCCGCAGTCAAAGTGTTAACTCACTTCTCTCCGGCAAGAAAACATCCGTTAGTTAAGGCGCTATTAAAAAAAAACTGGCAGATGGTAGATAAGGTGTAATGAAATACTGATTTCGGCTGGAGAACCGCGGTCGCCGGCTACACTTACTAGCGATGCGACCATCTCAACCCTCAGGAGTAACGACGCATACTTATGACGTCAGGCAGGAGTTTAGTCTTGTTTGAGGTTGGACGCAAAGAGCATTTAATCAGACGGCCTGCGCGCTCGTTTGTTACGTTTCCAACATGTACCTGCATATACGAAGTAGACGGACGACATGGTGCTGATCTCGACGGAGGTCTCGACGTCGTCGTGGCGGCGCAGCGCCAGCAGCAGCGCGCCCAGCAGCGCCAGCAGCAGCAGCCCGCCGCAGCACGCCCACGCGGCCACCAGCCACGCCCGCAGCAAGCTTGGTTTACTCTGGGGTTTATGACAATGGTCACTATATTTTATTGGGTTTATTGAATTTAAAGATAGGGTGTATTAAAGTGTGGCTTATTACCTTCTTTCTTAAATATTTATTATTGATACTTTGATTACTAAAATTAAAACAGTTTTGTATATAATGTATTTTGAATATTTAGATTTGAGTTACTGACTCTTGATGCGTAAATGAGCGGTACTGGCCTGTACCTGATGCTGAGGTCGTCAACTAATGGACACACATCTAAACTCAAATTTAAATTCAATTATGTTATTTAATTTTAAGGTATTTACATTACATATACTTAATTAATGTCAAGTCAAGGGAACTTGACACTCACAGTCAGGTTGATAGCATGCTAGTAAGTCTCATTAAAAAAGGTCTTTACGCAGAAAGACGGACAAAGAAGTGATTCTTGACGGATTCCTTGTTCGATATAAAGGAACTTAGATGTTAGTATGAATACCCAAAAAGCTCCGTAAACTAGCAGGCAGCAGAACACCGCCTGGCACACCGCAGCAGCTGCCACGAGGAGGTAGAAGCAGTGCTTGAACTGCGGCATCGGCAAGTACACGGCAGCACTGCAGTACACTGCCGCTGTCCACAGCGCACTGAGCTGCAACGTATGATAATTTAAATACTTTAGCTAACGCGACGAACATTAATACGTGGTAGAATTATAGTTCGACCGGGGACGTCTTGTGCGGTTAGGGCGGCTACGTATCACTCCATGAGCTTGATTTAAGAAAATTCTGTTGATGTAGTCCTGGTAGTGACCACCAGTAAACTGAATTGATTGCTAGTTATAATAAATACGTATTTTGTAATAATAATGTAAATAAATCGGACGTAATAAAATTAAATATATCTTAACTCCTTGTCGATAAAATTAGCAAAGTTTTATATCCATAAATAATCTTTAAATATTTTTATAGCTAAGGGTCGCCCTGACCTCGGCAAGGACCAATATAATAACGAATTATAATTAAAAAATATGAGTAATGTTCTACTTTATAATATATTTTACTATACTATATGAATCTATAAAGTTCAAAAATGACCAGAAACTCTCTGAGTAATTATTTGGTATTTTCAGTAATTACTTGGTATTACTGTTAGGTTGAGTACGGGTTTCCTCTTTGAATGAACAGTATTTCGTCATAATCTATCATACTAGCCAAGTGCAAATTTGTAGTCTTCACACATTCTTAAATGCTTTAATCCATCAAAGGTGGGAGACTATAGTGCAACTGGGGAGGTACCACCGCCGTCCTCATAATCCGTCGTAAAGTATTACTTGTGTTTTGGTTGGAGTGGTGCAGTTGCTGGCTACACTTTGAAGTGAGGCGATCATCTTAGTCCTCAGGAGCAGCAACGTATCTACGTTCGAGCTCAGATATGATTTCATACATATTTGTGGTTGTACGTGGATGTCTATAGACTGCGACTACTTAACATCAGGTGGTTTGCATGCTCGTTTGCTACTCTTCCAACATAAAAAAGCATGCAGCCCTTTACGATGTTTTCCTTCATTGTCAACTCTGTTGAGAATTCATATCTAGAGGCGTGCCGAGGATTAGAAGTAGTATGAGAAGCCGGTATCTTACCAACTAGGCTATAACTGCTTATCACATCACATTCCAATTCTGATAATGTATTGAAGGCATATTTTGATTTGAAGTCATTGAAGTTAGGCGTTGAAAGACCCTAGATAATAAAAATGCAATGAAGTACCACTTACCAAACTCAAAATAGCTATTATTTTTACCCCCTTATCCAAAGTTACACAGAAACAACATTTCTCCACTGTTAAACACATTTTATACTATTAATTTAAATTTTATTTTAATTTTTAATATTGAATCAGACTTTTATAGATAATTGTTATTGATTAAGCAATACAATTATTTCATAGTAAAAAATATTTTATGAAAAAAAACTTATTAACTATAAGTTTTCATATCGACAAAGTGATCTCTTCAAATAATAATGTTATGTTTCAATCGCTTGACAAGTACTAATTGAATAATTGAAGTTTTATCGAGAAATCCCACTGTTATCTCTCGGTTAGATAAATACAGTCACTTTTGAAAACAGATAAAGGGACTGTTGTAAACGTAATATTGTTATTCATTGCAGAGTGCGAATACATTCTTGGAAATTGATTTGAACGTGGCGCCATCTCGTAGTCACCACGTTTTTTGGTCGGTAACAATCTAGATAGTTTACTTTTATTCTTTTCTGTTTGTTCATATATTATTTTAAAGATGGGAGAACTATAGTTCGATCGGGGAAGTCCCACCGCCACCCATAATCCGCCGTAAAGCATTACTTGTATTTCGGTTGGAGAGGTGTAGTTACCGGCTACACTTTGAAGCGAGGCGACCATCTTAGTCCTGAGGAGTAGCAGTGTATCTATGTTCAAGCTCAGATAGGTACTCGGTCGTATTTGTGTTTGTACGTGGATATCTATGTGCTGTGGCTACGTAACATCAGGTGGCTTGCATGCTTGTTTGCTACTCTTCTCACACAAAAAATTATTACCCTCTGCTTCGTCGGCGTATTATTTCGAAAAATGAACGTATGAGGCGTCTTTGCGTTACATTTGAAGTATGACCATAAAATAAGCAAAATAAATACACAATCTACGATACGATTTACACGAAATAAATATTTTCTACTTTTTATTTTACGCCCTCTTCTATCAATGTTGCCCACATTGCGCGGGCTAATGTGAATTTTGGCGCGAATTGTTTTAAAACGTGTCAATTTACGTTCCGCTTTACGCAAAATATCTACCAACAAATTATAATATTTTCATATTCCAATTAATTTTATTTCATCTTTTTCAGGTCTGTACTGTATTAAATTTGTAACGTATTTAATATTTATTATTGGACCGCTAAGAAATAAAACACTTGTTCAACCAATCAAGTGGGTCGGTACAAATGTCCCTTGACAATTCGTTTATATGACGGTGTGCGCATGTTTAATTTCTATTATTCGCATATCTAGCTTATCACTAGCGAATCTAATACGAAACGACAATACTTAATACTAGTGATAGCGTACCGACCGATCCAACTGCACGTCACCACAATGTCACTTACGTTGTTCTATTTATAAATTTTGTGTGTATTTTCAAGATCTGTGTTATAATTGTAATGGATTTTGGTGCTTATTAAAATAAGGATAAGAATGAGTGTGCCTATCGTGAAGTCTTGTTGTTACTGTGTTAGCTTACACACGGGTACTCTGACCATTGGGTACATATATACGGTAAGAGAATAATTAGTATTAACCGATTATCTTGATTATCAAAGTGTAGATTTATTGATTATAGATGTACTTAAAATCCAAACTCAATTTTAAGTTAAAATTTATTCGTTTATTGACTGTGCAGTTCAGTTCAAACTTCAGTTCATATTAAGAGTTAATTTAGCATATATTTACGTATATTTAAGTACCTATCTAATTGTTATAGTCATTTGTTAATAAGTGCGAGGTATTTAAAGTTAAAATAAGCAAAGACAGCACACCTTAATTAGGACCTAAACTTAGGTTTAGTTTAGATTTTTTAATCACAACCTCAGTTTAACAATACTGGAAAACTTTCCAGTACATTCTAAAGATTTTTCTACAAGATTCTACAAGAAATAAAACGATTGTGTAAAACTATAAAAATCTAAGCACAAGGTAAAGCCTAGGCCAAGGATTAGTATGATTAAAATACTGAATCTTTTACGTTTAATACTCCTTGGATATTTGTTATTTTGTATGAAAGTTACGATTTGATTAATAAATATTTCAAACTAAAGGTGAAAACTCTAACTAACGTTCCGTACGCTGTATTATTTCTTTTGTTTTATAGTGTCTTTAACCGGAAAAAATCGTTCGCTTATCCGTTTGTTCTTTATTGATAACATTGGTCATCTATAGACACTTGTATTTTTACATTACCTTACGTACAATATTTAACTATTTTCTTTTATTTATTTATATTTGAACTGCAAGTAGTATATCTTCCAGTGGCTTTGAACTTGTCCAGTTGGATTCAACAATTGTAAATACAATTAAGATTAAGTGGGTCATAAAATAATAGATAACTTGGGTGCAAACAAATTGTTATATCGGTATTTACTGTACAGCAGTAAGTATAAACTATTACATTGAAGTCAGAACTCCTTGACTTAGCAATACATATTTTAATGACATGCGTATTCATAAAATATCTAGCGGTGAGGCTTCGATTCGAAGTAATGAGGTAGGCTTAAAATAGGTTCTTTATATAGTGTAAGTGACCGCTATAAAGAGTTTTGGAAACTCCATACATAAAGAAGTAAAATACGGGTGGAAAGTGTATTTGAATGTATCGTTATATCGAAATTTTGCGAACAAACCCGCGGGCAAATGCTCGTATCTAATAAAATGATTATGGAGATATTGATGGTTTCTATTCAAATGTTGAAATAAGTACAACGAATCACACTTTTGGTTAAATACCATGTTCAATTAAAACTTTTACTAAACCTGAAAATTGTTGTCGTGTATATTTATATTGTTACGAGATGTACTAATGTTTGTTTATGACGTCAGGACCTTGGTCTCAGTGCCGAGTGCAGTGATAACGTTAGTCATATAGATCGCGATAACTGCCGCTGTGTGTTTTAATTATTAAATCTGTAAATATAAACAATGGATATTATGATATTGAAGTAACAATTGAGCATGCAGTCCAAACTCCCGTAAATGGGGAGTCACTGCCGTCTATAAACGTCTGTAAACCAATTTCTTAAAGGAACAGGCGTTCCACCTGAATGGATACTCTTGAGGATTAAGATGAGCACCTTATGTGTTAGTGAGTCGATAATTACGCCTTTGCACCGAAAAGAAACAATATCTTCACACTAAAATGCATGCGGAGACGCAACTTCTTGATCGAACCGTCTAGGTTCCATCATCTAGCATAAACGTGTACTTTCTTACTACTTCGCTGAACGCTATGACATGGGGTTCTTCAAGAGGTAAATATATCTTTTCGTAAGCCGGCAATGTTTGAAAAATGTGCTTAAGCGTCAGGGACTGGTTTCCATCAAATAGTCCGATTGCCTCATTGCTAGGCTAATTGGTAAAAAAAGAATCATAAATGGGTTATTGGCAGTACTTCCAACTCATAATAGTAACGTCACATCGGTCATGATTACGACTCTTGGATAGAATTGCGTGCAGTATACGCATTATTGTATGTTCTCAAAAATTCTTTCGTATAAGAAAATATATCTACTACGTTTATCTTTACAGCTTACTTAAAACATTGACCTTGATCGGTATAATATTTATAACAGAAAAAATTGTGTTAAAGTATTGCAATATGTATAGTAAACAACTAACTAAGCGTTATAGCCCGTACATCATCTAACATGGTACTTCCCATTGCTACTCCTGGACACTATGATGATTTAATTGTACCTGTGTTGTATCTGACGATACACCAGAAATCTTTCTCAAGGATTATGAGGGTAATGATGATTTGTTCTCATCGAACTGTGATCTATAATAAATCGTCTGATACCTTCGCCAAATATAGCTTTTATTGGATAAAAATAGCAAACGAGCATGTAGTCCGTAAAAGATAATGTACTACGTTTTAAGTTCGCAATCCCCAGCTCCACCAGAAATCACAGGTGCTTTATTACTCCTGATGATTAAAACGGTATTTTCATATATGTAAATGGTAATCATACATTTTCATTCAAAAGTAAATATGGTGGTGGAACCGACTGTAAACTTATTAAGAGGCATTAAATAGATAAGGTAATATTTAAATCATTATTATTTTTAATAAGTTTTAAATTTATAGGTATGGGCGCTCCTGGAGTTAACGTCATATTGTCTGCTAGTGACGTTGGCGCCGCTCGGCAAGGATGGTACGGTGTCGACACACAAGTACGCCCTTTACATCTCTGCAGCTGTGGTCAGCGGGATACAGCTGCTCAGTTCTATGCTGCTCATAGTTGCTGCCTATAAGGTGCTTTTACTTGTGTTATTTGTGACTTGTATTCGTGTAACTTGTAGTGTAGTTTTGCAGGATACTAACTATGAGATATAAGATTTCCATAACGCAGTGCATTCCAAGTGAGTGAGAGACAATTAATATAATTGCGCATTTTCACACGGGGTTCCGGGAATCGTATCTTTGTCAGGCATTTTTAGATTTTCCAGGTTATGAGTATACTGGAAATTGATTTTAATTTGCTTTAATTCAAAAGGTAAATGTGGCGAGAAAGTCTTCATAGTTGAGAGTTCTTCTTAAAGTTCTCACAAGTATGCAAGTATGGGTAATTTACAATTTGCACTTGGCTGCATGATACCCTAGCGCCTAAACCATTTCATTGTAATAGTTGATCTATACCCAATACGGCAACCGTAACGGATATGATGCTCATATTGAAGATTTTTTTATGTGAGAAGAGTAGCAAACGAGCATGCAAACCAACTGATATTAAGTAGTCGCAACCCATATACATCCACGTACAACCACAAGCACGACTGAAATTCTATCTGAGTTCGGACGTGAATACGTTGCTATTCTGGAGGACTAAGATGATCGCCTCACTTCAAAGTGTAGCAGGCAACCGCACCTCTCCCACCGAAACACAAGCAATGCTTTCGGCGGATTATGAGGGCGGCGGTGGTACCTCCCCGGTTGAACTATAGTTATCCCACCTTTGGAAGTCACTCATTTAGAACTCCTCATGTTAGTTGCTTACAAAATCATTCAGAAAAGAACATATTATTGTAGGAATTGCTATTACAATGTAAACATACTTTTACTAAATTTAATTTTATTGTACTTCCAGAAACTGGCTTCCCTGACATTGCCGTGGACGATAGTAACGGGCATCTTGACGGCAATTTTCTTTGTAATGTGTCTCACGGGAATTAGCCTCATTCTGCAGGACACAGGGGAACTGCTGGAAGTAGAGGCTGTTATTATTTTCATACATTTGGCGAGAGCCTGTGAGTATAACGTGAAGTGTCTACCCATAGTCATTACTATAAATGATAGGAATTTCGGTACAGGATCATGGATTGATAAGTACTCATATATGTTAACCAAATAATATGTATTCAGATAATAGTGCATTTTTCACAATGTTATGGAAAAATTACTGGCATCATTTAATTACTATGATGATCCAAACAACCAAAAATAACTTAGGACTAAAGAGTTTAGCAAATGCTTTATGAGTTATTAGTGACGGTAAATATTAAATACATTAATTCTTAAACCTGGTTCTCCTAAACCAGTGATTCCCAAAGTGGTCTATATCGACCCCTAGGGGTCTATGACAACCTGCAAGGGGTCTACGTCAGC
>DWON01000599.1:0-31064 GCA_018251015.1 Phocides pigmalion okeechobee
AGAATATTCAGCAATAGACTATTATTAATAAGAATATTCAGCAATAGACTATTATTAATAAGAATATTCAGCAATAGGCTATTATTAATAAGAATATTCAGCAATAGACTATTATTAATAAGAATATTCAGCAATAGACTATTATTAATAAGAATATTCAGCAATAGGCTATTATTAATAAGAATATTCAGCAATAGACTATTATTAATAAGAATATTCAGCAATAGACTATTATTAATAAGAATATTCAGCAATAGACTATTATTCGGCCAATATAAATAAACTGAAATAGATGATCATCGTTGAATACGAATATTCTGTATTTGACTTCTTTGTCGAATTTTAAAGGAGAGCTATGGTTCGACCGGGGAGGTGCCACAGCCTCCCTCATAATCCGCCGTAAACATTTCGTGTTTCGGTTGGAGAGGTGCGATTGTCGGCTACACTTTGAAGCGAGGCGACCATCTTAGTGACCAGGATTAACAACGTACCTACCTTCGAGCTCAGATAGGATTCTGATCGTATTTGTCGTTGTATTGGTTGGCGATTACTTATAATCAGGTGGTGTGCATGCTCGTTTGCTTGTTCTCACATGAAAGTGTACGAATAATCGTATTCATATTCGTTGCATCATTGGCATCGACTTCCAGTCACACCCACACAAACAAGTCCATTAACCACCACTAACACAATAAAAATGAAGTGTATGTACATATATTGCTTAGCAAGCATACTACGTAGGCTTTCGACGTAAATTTCGTTGCGTAGGAAGGCTCTACTTTTAAGTTAAGTATAACAGCTATTGTTATAAGGTTTTTTTGAGGAGTGTAAAAAGGCGGAAGTGGAACAGTTCGGCAGAGAGATACCACCGCCCTAATAAGCCGTAAAGTTCTTGTGTTTAATCTTATGTTGTCATTAGCAAAGCGTGTATTCGTGCTCGTTAGTCCTGTTAAATATGAAGATGTTCGTCAAATAACATGCACGCTCTTTACTTTTTCGACATAAAAAGGAGTCTGCTGATCTCCTCATGTGCAGTTATCAGCGTAGCCAATGGACCTCCTTGTACAACCAAAATGAAAATGAAAATATTTTTATTCAAAGTAGATTCTTTTCACCCATCTTCTGTACAAGTCTTTTTGAACGTGAATAAACTAACACAGACTCATAAAGTTTCGGTTTGGAGAAAAGGAGAAAGAAATCTTAAACAGAATTCAAATCTTACATAAAGTATTAAGTTGATCTCAGATAGATAAAGTTGTAAGGCGACCTAAGATTGTCACCTTGCTAAGTTGTAACCGGCAACCGCATATCTCGAAACGAGACAGAAAAACTATTTGAAACTGTTGCCGGTTAGTTCCAACCCAAGCACATTTGTTTTACGTTGTATCACGGCGCATTGTGAGAGCAGTGGTACCTATAGTCCTAGCAATGACCAACGTATTCTAAAAATGTTATGATCTAAAAAGCAGTCAAGATAAAGACGATTCTATACTGCTCAATGACCTCTTGGCTGTAATAAACACTTTTAAGTAGATAGGTTAAACCAGCCACGCGTAAATCGATTAACACTTTCCCTGCTGCCTACAACAAGTAATGCGCGGCGTAACGCGCTTGCGCCTTGTACACACCTGTGTTGTACGTAGAAATGTGTATTACGGGCGAACAAAAGTGCTGATTATATCGGCGCTAAAACTGGGAGCGGACATTGCGTCTGTGTATTCATATCCAGCATATTTCAGTGAATTGTCAGCGCATCTTCAGTGTAAATAAATAAACTCTGGTTAATGCCGCCTCCCGCGACTGACCTGATCTGATACATACACGCCGCAGTCATAGTGTTAAACTCTCAAGCACTTACACGAGTGCCCTCAAGTGGTCACAGTCGTCAGATGGTCACGATAAATCCGGAATTGGTCACTTACCCACATGACTCATATCAGTTATGTTTTAAACATTTTAAACAAATACCTTTTGTGTGCATTTGGAGTTTGAGACGGAATTTTGAACACTCGTAAACCATTTCGAGGGCGTATTGAGAAATATTATCTAAATGAACTTTATAGTTTTCCGGAATGTTAAGTGTTTTTAAACTAAAATAATATTGCCACGGAATTTATACATTTTATTTTGTACCGGCTGCTCAAGATTAACGTTTTTTGATTTTTCATTTCCGATATTTTGAACCATTTGCATAACTCATGTTCACGGTTAAACTCACCGTTAGCCGTGTAGGCGTGACCACGCGCCATATAATTAAAAATCGTTAATCGTCAGTTGCCGGGACATAATAAAATGTTAACTGTTTCATTAAAAGTGACAATCGATACAAATAATAATTGTAACTGATCATCGTCTCTACATAGAAGATATAGAGGAAAAACTATTATTAGGACCCTTTATTACCAATAAAACCCAAACACTGGTTGGTTTTTATGTTAGTTTGTCTATGCGTTTGGGCAGGCTAATCACAGAAACGACTGAGCCGATTTCTAAGGCTTTCAGGCAATAGCTGAGGTTATAAGATGCAATTGGCTATTTTTATTTTAGAAAACCTTTAGGTGTCTTATTAAAAAAATAAAACTTAAAATGCAATGGGTTAGATCGATTTTGCAGGGAATTTCAGTAACTGATATTTTAAGGAGTAACTAAATCTACTATTGTTTTAGAACAGGCAAACGACCTCGCGGGCACAGCAATTTATATACACATATAAAAAAGAACAAATGTAGTACCTATTTTCTAGGGCATAGTATTTATAACGGCTCGCATGGAATGTTGTTTTGTACAAAAAGCCAAGCTATAAACATCAATTTGTTGGGACGATCAGAGTTTAGTGACAAAATGATTGAAAGCAAACCACGTCCATTCACTAATAACCAGTTATTGTAATAACCCACACATTAAATATAACTTTATGACTCTATTTCCATAGGAAACACAATTTTGGACAATAATAACCGCATTTCGTGGAATTATGCGGTAATTAAAAATCATTGAGAGCTGTCCATGCGTCGCCATGTACCGGCTGCAATTTTTGTCAATCTTTACTTCCTTGATAATTTATAGTTTGTAATAATCTCGATATATTATAAAACAAAGTCACACGTCGCGCCTGTCTGTCTGGTCATAATAAACTCAAAAATTACTGGATGTTCTCACAGTTTTCGACAACAGGTCGAGTGATTCCTGCGGCAGGTTTTGGTGCATAATAAGTAAAGTATTTTGTTGCGTGGAAACTTTGCTATCTATCTATTTATCAGTTTATCTGTCTATCTATTTATCTATCTATCTATCAATCTGTCTATCTATCTACATAGCCATATTACGAGTTATATCAATAGATACGTATCTATGACTATAACTCATGAAGTGTTTCAAAGAGGTGTATCATGAAGCCTTGCCAGCTATGGATCCGTGAGTGAAATGAACAAGGAGGGCAGTTCATTTTTCGTTTATGTGTGGCCGCCACTGCTCAACGCATCCAGGGAACCGCAGCTGATGTCCATGGGGTTTCATTATACATGTCTCTGAAACATTTTACAGGTTATTCTCTATGAGGATTTTTTCATGACAATCTGTTACTGGCTCACAGTCTACGATTGGTCGCTAATATAAAAATGTAAATAAAATACAATGGACATGAATAAATCGGTTTTTATTGTGACATGTTATGACTAGAATTAAGTGTTTTATTTCTAATATATAGTTTTGAATTAGGGTTTTGACACACCAAATAATAATAATAATAATAATAATAATAAGTGAATTAGATAAAGCTATATCTAGAAGTATATAGTTATATTAATTTTATCAAGGAGGTATATCTGGACAATTTAAATGTAATATATGTAACTGATCTATCTGATGTGTCTATCTGAGTTACATAGCTATAATATATGTATATGTATTGTACCGCGACCTATCCGAATATAATGCGTCCCGAGCTAGTACTACAATCCCTTTTTATAAAATTAAAATCGTTAATCGTCTTTATTAAATTAATCGTTCAGGTAAAACGAAATAGTTAGGTGGGACGATCAGGTGATGTCGTCCGATGACAAGATTTTTTTCCAATCTACATTATTTTTAGCGCAACTACCCTGTTTTTCTTGAGAGCGACAACATATATATGTGTGTGTGTGTAAGTGTATAGTGAATTCGATCAAACGTGGGACTAATTTTTCAAAAAATTACGAGCGTCATTACAAAAACTATTGCTATACCAGTTTTCTTTTCGATGAATAAACTGGTGAGCCTAGAATCCTGAAATTTAATGTTGCCGAAATTAGCACTCAGAAAAAAAATGTATTTTCATCTCTACGGAATAAAATGTGTCTACATATTTTTTGTATTTATTTTATTTGTTATAAATGTACAATAAGAAACGTTTTTTTTTATGTTGAAGAGCAAACGAACGTTCCACGTCTCTGAAGCCCAACCATATACCAACTGAAACACGAGAACTGCTTTACTGTGAATTTTGATGTTGGCACCACCCCGTTCGAACCGTAATTCTGCCATCTTGCCATACATGCTAAAATTTCGTGAAAAACCCATTATGATTAAGTTTTTCCAGTAATACCGGTAATGATTAACTTCTACCTTACCCGTTACCCCAGGGCACATGCACTTGGATTAGGGTACCCGTTACCCAAGTACCCGTTTGCTAAAATATATAAATACATACTAAAATTCAGTAAGCAACCCCATTATGATTGAGTTTTTATAGTAAAACCGGTAATGACTTTAGTAATAACCGGTAATGGTTTTACTTTATTTAATATGACTAAATGTTTTTTGTGTGTACATAAATAAATAAAAAAATAACTAGCTTGCGCCTTACCCGTTACCAAAGTGCATGTGAACTTGGGTAACGGGTAAAGGTTAATGGGTAACGGATTTTTTTTTATTGCGAAAAAGTAAGAAACGGGCATGCAGGCCACTTGATGTTAAGTGGTCACTGCAGCCCATGGACAACCACGTCCAATCTCAAATAGAACAGAAGTTCTATTTAAGGATGGACGTGGATACGTTCCTACTTTTGGGGACTAAGATGGTCGCCTCCAATAATGTGTATCCGGCAACCATACCTCCCCAACTGAAAGACAATACATGAAAAACATGTTGCTTGACGGCGGGTTATGAGGGTGGCGGTGGTACCGCCTCGGGTGAGCTCTAACGACTAACCTTTTAAACCGATACCCGAAAACAGTAAATGTATGCTTAGGTAACGGGTACATGTCACGAGAACTTATGCAAACAAACAAACGTGCAACGTTTTACTGCATATCACGGATCACTCAACGGTTTCCCATCACGGTTAGTTAAATGATAGGTTAACTGTTTGCAAGATCGGGTCAATTTCATGCGTAGCAATGATATCAATCTAGCTAAACCAGGGGTTCGCAACCTATGGCTCGCGGGCCGATACGGCTCTTTCGACGTATTTTTTTTTATGTGAGAAGAGTAGCAAACGAAACCATAGACATCCACGTACAACCACAAACACGGCCGAAATCCTATCCGAGTACGAACTTAGAGATAATCTGCATAGTTGCATAAGAAATCTTTTAAATTCTCTGCTTTTCTCTACTATAATATGCATGTGCGAGTACTTAACACCAAGTTGTTTGCATGCTCGTTTGCTACTTCTTACATAAAAAAGCAACCATGCGGAGCCAGGGTGGATTGCTAAGAGATATGTGTGTGTGTGTGTGTGTGTGTACATTTAAAACGGTATCCATCCACCGTATATATTCGTACATAATGGAAAAGTATGTGAATCTTTGTACGTCAAAATCGTATTAAACTCGGTAATTAGGCGAATCGACTGAGGCCGGCAAATATTTTCACACGGTTGCCCCGTATACAATGAGGTATTCAAGGCTGTTACACAATGGCCATTGGACATGACTCATGGACACATGGGTCAATGGATTGCACACATATGGTCACAATAAATAGGTACAATCAGTTCGAGAGGGGAGGTACCACTGTTTCCGTCATAATTATACCAATATTAACACTTTTTCTGCGTCCAACACTACTATTATTTGGTGCAATGCGCTTGCGGTTTATACATACCTATGTTACTTACAAAAATCTGCATGGATTACGCGAAGAGACAAAAAATCTCATTACAATCAGTCCAGTCGTTTAGGAGGTTCAATGACACATACGCACAGAAGAATTATATATAAAGATATTAACTATTAATATACTTACATAATATTAATATTAACATATGTTTGAACTTTCGATCCAATCAAAGTAAGGCTAACATGGACTAACAAGCCCTAAATAAAAATCCAAATCATAATAAATCTCTTTCAAATACAAGTCGGCACGTCGCGCCAAGCTATTAACCCACTAAATGTATTCCTTAGCATATCCAAATAAATCTAGCGCCGGTTACATATAATATATCAGTCTAAAACATACGTTGAAATTCTGCATTTTAGCAGCCAGTCGATTTTCCGAGGAAAAAACTTAGGCAATTAGGGCCACGCTACTAAATATGGACTGGGGTTAAGGGTCTGGGTATACGAAGCGGTTAGAACGCCGACGTCAGTCATTCTTTAGCATTTCATATCGAAATGGCTAAAAGAAATCCACGAAATTTCTTTATATGCATCTATCTATCTGTTGGACAGTATGTTTTTTATCTGTTTTCCGTCGGTTTGTCTGTTCGCCTTTTGGTTTGTCTGTTCGTTAGATTATGCGACTTCTGCTCATGAATTCGTTTGTCAATCTGTTCATCTGCTATTTATTTATTTATCTGGCCGTCAGTTCGTCTATCTGTCTGATCGTTTGCTAGCCTATTTGTCTGACTGACAGTCCCTCTATTTGTTTATTCATCTATTCGTCTATTTGTCTAACCGTTAGTTCATTTATTCACCTATTAATTCTATTTTTCTAACCGTTTCTTCCTCTATCTTTCTGTTCACCTGCTCGTCTATTTGTTCGGCCATCAATTAGGCTATTCGTTTTTCTATTCGACTGTTCATCTGTTAATATAATCGACTTCTAATCTGCCCATTTATGCAATTTCTCGCCTCTCATATATATCATTAGTTGCATTAATGAGCAAAGGAGGATGCAATCCTCCTCATTAGCACCATAGGGACATTCTGTTTGCTAATTTAGTTTCCTAAAGGAAAAGTAATTGCCGTTATGCATTACCTGTGTTCCGGTTGGAGAGGTGCGGTTGCCGGCTACACTTTGAAGCGAGGCAACCATCTTAGTCCTCAGGGGTAGCAACGTATCTACGTTCGAGCACAAATAGGATTTCAGTCGTATCTGTGGTCGTACGTATATGTCTATAGGCTGTAACTACTTAACTTCAGGTGGTTTGCACGCTCGTTTGCTACTCTTATCAAATAAAAAATACGAAAAATCCATGTATAGTTGTACCCTAATAGTAAATAGCGGGGGGGCTATTAGGTGCAATGTCGCAATCGTAATGTCGGTAATCGAGGCAATAGCGGCTAGGATTCCTCAAGATTCGTTTGAAACGCACAGAATTGATGCAGTTTACCGAATAGATTGCAGATTATGCCTCGGGTAGTAAAACTTAAATTGATGTTTGTTATTTCAATGGTTAATGGTTAAGTTCATTGGGTACAAAATAAATGGCCAGATCAAATCCATTTACTACGTACTAGCTATTACCCGCTACTTCCCTCGCTCAGATGTCAATGTTAGAATACATTTCTATAACATTTCCTACCATATGCAACAACTTTATTACATTATTCTGCAAATAAATTAATATGAATTTGAAATTGAAAAATATAAAATATGTAGCTTATTTTTTACCCTACACGTTAGTATACATGAAAGAAATCTATAAATGGAATAAAAATCTAGAGGTAAGAACAATCTAAACACAGCCATTTTAATAATTGAATTATAATAATAATGAGAACATTAAAAACCTTAGAGTATGTTCAACATCCAATAACCCATAACAAAAGAGCTTCTTCTGCCTGTTCATATTCTATTATCAAATTTGTCAACCCAAACGTATCTTCACTCGGTGTTGCCAACGTAAGAAAATAATTTTACCCCTCACGAGTGAAAAATAACACAAAAAACATAATATATACATACGTCACATATTTTACATCATGTTCTTATTTAACCAAAAGGTAATAAAATAATTAACTTAAGACACCAAAATATTTTTGTGACATTTCGACATATTTAGCACTTTATATTGGCAAATGATTGAAATGATGTGTTTACACCTGCCGTGATCAGCCGCAAATACCCGCCAACTTGATTTTTTCATTTTAAATATTATTTTAAAGTTACCATTTAATAAGTAAAGGTGAGAGAACCGACCGGGGAGGTACCACCGTCGCACACATAATCCGCCGTAAAGCATTACTTGTGTTTCAGTTAAATAGGTGCGGTAGCCGGCTACACTTTGAAGCGAGGCGACCATCTCCGTCCTCAGGAATAGCAACCGACCTCAGATAGGTATTCAGTCATGTTTGTGGTTGTACGTTAGTGTCCATCGGCTGCGACTACTTAACGAGTGGTTTACATGCTCGTTTGCTACTCTTCTCACATAAAAAGTCTTGGGTCTTAAAAATTCTGTAGAACATCTAATATAACCTGACGTTTTACTCCAATGTAATATTTTATAAAGTCTTGTTTATCATATAAGTTAAATTAATAAAAAATTGACCTAAAAGTAATATTCCGACGTCTGATACGTGGGGTCTAGAGTTCGAATCCTTGGCATTTCTGATTTTTGAAAGTTATGTAAAAAATAATTATCACTTCTGTCTTCTGTCTTTTCAAATTCTATCTTCAAAAGCCAATCCAAAAGTATCTTCACTCGGTTTTGCCAACCTGAAAAACGTGACGTCATTTACCACGATGGTAGGTAATATAGTATATCTATACCAAAAAGACAACCGTGTTATGTGTTTTCTAAAATACCTTCAGTCAGTGTTACCAACATAAAAACGTGACGTCATTTACCATAGAGTTACATAATATAGTCTTATTCACTTTTTGCATTTTCAAAATGTTGGCACGACTGCCATTGCTTGACGTAGGCATAACTTTGCACTATGTTACTTTTCAGACTCCTTCTATTAGTTTCCTATATTCTAAGGACATAAGTTGTCCCGGTTTAGTTTATTCACCTGCAAATCTACTATTTCATGCGATTACGAGTCTATCCGACACCCACGAATATTGATATTAATTTATTTATTGCGAATAATTGAGAAACACCTGTTGTTATTGTTGAAATAATACTTTGTTAGTAAACTATTTTATCGTGTGAATAATATTAAATAATCGAGTAATTTTTATATATCTTTTAATATTTTTTTAGTTTTTTTTTATATTGAAAGAGCAAGAAACGGCCATGCAGGCCACCCGATGTTAAATGGTCACTGTAGCCCATGGATAACCACGTCCAATCTCAAATAGAACAGAAGTTCTAGTTAAGGATGGACGCGGATTTTTTTTTACCTGTCACTTATAAGCAATATTAAAACTATTTCAATTTTTGAATTTAGGTACCAATTATTGATTTAGTTATTACTCGCTGCCAGGTTCTTTGACATTTAATTAAGGGCTTCAACGTAAGCAAAGCCCCGGATAAAAGCTAGTAATCAAAAATATAACTACGATATGATATTAAACTAATGTCATCGCGTAATTTATACTTTATACTATGTACCAGGAGGTACTTACAGTTAACGATTTTTGATTACCGAGATTTATAAATATCGGCAATCAAAAATCGTTAATCGTGATTACCCTCTATCAAATAAAATATATATCTAACATTAATATTTATAAAATGTTTTCAAGGTGGTAGAGCCGTTAGAGCTCGCCCGGGGCGGTACCATCGCCACCCTCATTACGCGTCGTAAAGCAACATGTTCGTCATGTATTGTTTCGGTTGAGGAGGTATGGTTGCCGGATACATATTATTGGAGGCGACCTTAAACCTCAAGAGTAGGAACGCATCCGCGTCCATCTTTAAATATAACTTCTGTTCTATTTGAAATTGGACGTGGTTGTCCATGGGCTGCAGTGAACACTTAACTTCAGGTGGCCTGCATGCCCGTTTCTTACTCTTTCACAATAAAAAAAAAACTATCCATTCACAATAATATTACTTGTTTTTCAGCCTTCCGAGATGTAGAATTTTAATAGCCTTTTTATTCATTATAAAGACGTTATATCTGAAAATGAGAGGCCATCATTAATTGCACAGCATTTCGAAACGGTTCCCTGGTTGCTAAATGAAAGTTTCAGCGTTAACAGCTGCCATAAACCGCTACGTTTCATGTTGATTTTTATTTACGAGGTATAAGGTTCAAACTGCCTCCTTGACTCGGGTTCGGTGTAGGTAGTAAACAAATATTGTTTATGGCTCTATTCTTTGCCCGTTAGGTCAGTAGGCTGCTCGGCCGCGAGATGGAGCTAGCGATGTTATAGCTCGGCCACGAAACATGCTAGTAAAGGCTTTTATTCGCTACAAGCGTCGAAAACAAGAGCACAAGGGGCTACGAATTTCAAATATTGGTTTACAGTGTCAATTGTTTTTTTAATGGAATTCAGTGCACCTGATGGTAAACGGTGAATGTGCCATTACCGAATTACAATTAAATTCTCCAACCATTTCATTCTAAATTTAATTTGAATTACAATTTCTCCAACCATTTCATTCTTAATTTAATTTGAATTACAATTTCTCCAACCATTTCATTCTAAATTTAATTTGAATTACAATTTCTCTAACCATTTCATTCTAAATATAATTTGAATTACAATTTCTCCAACCATTTCATTAACAAATTACTTTGAATCAGAATTTTTCCAACCTTTTTATTCAAAGATTTCTTTCAGTGAAATGGTTGGAGAGATAAAGTTGCCATTAACTATTTAAAACACACGAGCGATCTCTAGTATTCTGTGTTTCTCTCTCAAACTTCATTATGGATTGGGATGAACGGGCACGATTCGCTTCGAGCCATTTCACAGACTTTTTGGGTTGCATCAAAGAAATTTATCACCACTTTCACGGTTTTGACGGAAGAGCCCACGGCTTACGTTACGACTCTTGATCATTTTGACCATAAATCTCTCCATATTTGATTCACAAAATACGATATAACGATACATTAAAACTTGATTTATGTACGAGGAAAATTCATTAATTTTAGCATACTTTTGAAGTCTACTCATGTGTGAAGTAAATTGTCGTTTCAATAATATCATGATAGTTTTTTTTAGCATGCAAACCACCTGATGTTAAGTAGTCGCAGTCCATAGACATCCACGTACAACCACAAGCACGCCGGAAATCTATCTGAGCTCGAACGTAGATGTGTTGCTATTCCTGACGACTGAGATGGTCGCCTTACTTCAAAGTGTGCAACCGCACCTCTCCAACCGAAATACAAGTAATGCTTTACGGCGTATTATGAGGGCACTAGTGGTACCTTCAGTACGATAGTACGTAATATTAATGCAACGACAACTTATTTATTTACTAGCGACCTGATCCAGCTCGGGTATAATTTATATTTACTTACATATTGTTCTTTCTACATGCATCCAGTCATTACCTAGTTGCAAATGTGTGATTATTGTACTTATGTGATATATTTTTTGTTATCGATTTTATAACTTACGTATAAGATTTAAAGACGAAAATAATAGAAAATAATAATATGCGTGAGACGAACTAAATATGACCACTAACTATTTTTCTGAAATATAACTTAAAAACGAATTACAGCCATAAAAATCCATTCTTTAGAATAAAGTACTTACCATTAATATAATATATTTAAATCAAATTTGTATTCTAAGAACAAGTCAATAACATCCATTGAATACTGTAAATTTTTAATCATAGTTCATTAACTTTTGGAGCAAAAAATATTTAACCTTATCAGACAGAGACCCGGCATGTCATGGTAGGCACTTCAAGTGTGCATATCATTCAATTCATAATTATACAAAATTTATCTACAAGAGTTACTTTACGAAGTTAATGAATAAAACATGTTTTCGTCTGCCTTTGTTAATATTTTTTTCTCAAAAAACTATTGCAAAGAATTTGCAATTCCTGTTTTCTTTAAGAATGTTCATCTCTTTCAAATGTATTTTTACTATTTTATGTCAGAAAAGTAGGACCTAACATTAGGTAGCCTGCACTCTGGATTACTATTCTTCTCTAAATATTATAAAACAAAGTCCCCCGTCGCGTCTGTCCGTCTGTTTGTGATAAACTTAAAAAAGTACTGGACGAATATTTTCACAGCTTATTACAACTGGTAAAGTGACTCCTGAAGAAGGTTTTACTGCATAATAAGTTAAGTTTGTTTTTTTTGTAAATTGGGCGAGAAATTAAATAATGACTGGACGCATTCATGCTGTTTCATATTGTGAAAATACAATACAATACAATGAAATGAAAATGTATAATATAAACGCGGATGAAGTCGCGTACACAACTAGTTCTAAATAAAACACAAGAAATATGCTTACTAAGAAAAAGTAAATAAATTCCAATAAGTTGACAAACTGCCTTACTAAACTTACTCATTTAATAAATGAAACCGCGGGGATTACTTAGTACATATGCGAGCTACGAGTATTTAAGTCAAACCAAAGGTCGTTAATCTTTTCACCTTTCCACCATTGATCGATTATAATCGACTTTATTAATCGTGTTTATTCGTGATTCTGTATAATTTTTATAGCGAATTAATTACTTATCGATATATTAATTTGTGGCCCATGCTATCAGAGATTATGGCGTAGAGGTTCAAATTAACATGTATTTGCATGCCTAAGTGGAATACATTACCAGTAGCGCTTACCTACGAAACTATAGTTATATTAGTTTGGTTTTTTGTTTCACTAATATTTAGTTAATATTTATGATAGTTGTAAATAATCCTTTTATTTTTGTATAATAACATAATGATTATACACGAGGCGATATAATCCTGTGTTCTTTTGTAATATTTATATTAATATTCTTTTCATGTTATATTATGTTGTAAACTAATCTGTGTAAAGAGCTAGCGACGCCTTTTTTCTGTTTAATATTCAAATTCAAATTCAAATTCAAATATTTTATTTCATTGTAAGGTATTTCCATACACTTAATGAACGTCAAGGGTACAGTATAAAATCGATACATCGGCTTTGAGCACCCGTTGGCTAAGGTAGACCGGGAGAAAAAAGCCGGCGGAAAAAACTCTCGGCACTCTTTTTAAATCAGTCCTTGATGAATATTATTGCCATTCTTTAGTGTAGAGAAATAAAATTTCAACGCCATAGTCATCCCACATTTTATTCCTACTTTTAATAGTGTGTATTTGAAGACCACAGTATAGTCGCCGCATTAAAGGCAGTGATTCCGTGAGGCGATCCAAATTAAGATTCGGTGAACTGTTTACGTGTTTGACATAAATTTAACTATTCTCTTAATGTTACACTAGATGACGTCTGTAACTACATATGTTCGCGTGGACATTGGGCGAGGTATGCTCATTAACTAAAGTTACCACCAACGCTAATAATTTCACATTCGTTACTCCTACATGAAACAAATATATGCTTTTTAAAAATATTAGTATGGAAGTATGAAGTGAAAATAAAAGGTGCAACAATTGAACTCTGTTTAATATAAATCGATCTTACTTCTAGCACGTTTGTCATAAGAACCTTTACTATTTTATATAATCTAGGCTTTTATTTTTAGTTTATTTAAAAATTGGGTATTTCCAAACGGGGTTAGAAAGAGGTAGCACAATATAATTTTCTAGTAAAATTGAAGTAATATGCTATCAAACATAATAATATACTTACATATTAGTTGTACCTAAATAACTAATTTGAGTCGGCATTTTAATATATACCTACAAAATATATATTTAGTTTGTCAGTTACATTTTTAACAGTAATAAAACAGTATTTTCTCATTTTATTATTTCTCAAATTTCCCAAGTTCTTAAGCCTTCACATTAAATTAGGATGACATCAACAACCTCATAACAAGATTCTTAACTTTGCTTCACAGAACCGTGACAAGTAACTAAAGTTAGATAGGTACCTACTTACTTCATAATTTATTATTTAAAACAGCTTACGACCGCGGCAAAAAGTTGGACGTCTTACATATTTTCTGATTAAGGACGTCGATTACTCTCTGTACAATTTTAATATCTCTCTATTAACTTTTTGAAGCCTACTGCTTGACATCTAGCTCTCCTATTTGGCGTCTAAGCAACTGATCCTGTGACTTCTGAAGGCAACTGAAGGATCCTGTGATGTCTTTTTCAAGGCACCAGAAGGGGGATTATTTGTATAAAATTGAAACTATTATTAGTAAATGAATGGCGATATGTAAATAAGTAAAAATTGTAATACAAATAATTATTATCAAAATGACTATAAGTCATCAAATTATACTGTATAAATTACGATACGTTAGGATACATAAACCAAACAAACATAGACAAAAAACATAGCTGACCTTTTGAGATAGTCGATCTGTTGCAGCTGGACAAATGGATCCCTTGTCTCTGGCAAATGTACTCATCAAAAACTTTGAGGCTGTCGTCAATAACAACAAAAACAGTTGTGACATAGAGTTATCTGTAAACATGATTTTCCTTTTGCGCTTGATTATCTTAGGACCTATCTACTATGACACAAAATTTACGACACGAGGGCCCTTAGCTACTCCCAGACACATTGAAGGATGTAGGCAAAATACGCCATAGAACTACAGTCCGACTGGGGAGGTACTATTGCGGCTCTCGTAAACTATCTTGACGGTGAAGTGTGGTTGCTGGGTATATAAGAGAGGAGACCATCTAGTCTTTAGGAGACACATTTACATACGACTTCCGATAGGCCTTCAGTCGTTTTAAAAATTCAAAGTGGATATCTATGGGGTGCAGCAATCAATTAACCTCTGGTGGCTTGCATGCTCGTTTACTTCCCTAGTAATATAAAAAAAGTGTCTGATTTTCATTTCAATGTATATCCCAATAGTTTTAAATCGATATGCTATAATACGGTCTGGTATTCTAGAGGCCCTTTTGTTCTTAAATCGCTTTTTTATTTAGAAAATAGGTGAGTCTACATTCTCGTGCGACGGTTCTCATTGTAAGTAATTGCACCAAGTGTTCTTGTTTCCCATTCTACGTGCCCAACTACTGAAATAATGGGCCTCTGCCATTGTTGAACACTATTTTATTAAAAGAAGTTATGTGCTTTGCTATTTTTCCAACTGCTTTAGAAGGAGGGTCATATTTTTTATTCCCTGTATTCGTATACGTATATATGTTTATGTGTACAGAATTTACTCGATTTACTCGAAACAAGAAACTGGTTTGAAAGAAAGGCTCTCAGTATCTCATGAACTTTTTCATACTGCCCCAGATAAAAATAATCCACTATGTCTTATGTGGTGGTACGAAAACATTAGTGCGTGAGTCCCGACTCGAATTCTACCGATTATTTATTAGAGGTGATTAATGGTTCACAGTGGATTTTCATTGAAGAAATCCAAAAGAGAGATAAGTTCCTTTTTTGTAGGGTAATCCCTATTTTTACAATGATATTGGTGGGTCTATTCCACTAAAGGCAGGCGGATAGAGGATGTATTAAATATGAAAGAAAGTATAAATACAAACTAAAGCACTACAGTAGACAATAAACGCTTAGAAATAAAAATAACGGCACTATGAAGAAAATATTTTCCTACAGAACTTTTCTACTAATGCGACACAGTGTAATAAGTCGCAAGATCATATTTCACGTTTTATATAAAAAATATGATAAACTCTCGATACTATTGGCCTATACGTCTTTTTTATGTCTTCGCGAATTATCTCTAATGCATACGACCCCAATTTAAGCCAATAGACATATTTCTAATAATACCCTAATGTTTAGGGATTTATTTTATTATAGTCCTCCGATATAATAATGGATTTTAATTTCGGCATCACACCAATGATCTACCGGTTTCACTGATTCGTGATCTACACCAAGAAAATAAACAACAATTCAGAATCAATCAAAAATCAAAATCAAAATATTTTTTTTATTCAAAGTAGATTCTTTACAGAATTCTTTTTGAACGTCAATAAACTACCACCGATTCGTAAGGTGTTTCGTTTTGGAGAAGAGTCGGCGAAAGAAACTCCACACAAACATCTTTTCCATATTAGCAAACGTGATTTACAAATAATAATAATAAATATACACTGGCATACCTTCTTTAATCGATTCGGGCATCGGCCCATCGCCGTGGTTAAGCCACCCATGTGCAAGGACCTTCACCTTATTGTCGAAATTAAAATGGGAATCTTGTAAAGACGATGAATCGTTAATCTTGAGAACTTGGTATTCGTATGGATTTCGTCTGAAAACATATGTAAAATAATATAATTATGTAATTCACTTATTTATATGAACAACCAACGCGAGTAACACATTTTGTGCCTCTATAATTACAAGTCATCATAGCATAAATTTTTTGTTCTTATCATGAAAGAGTAAGAAACGGGCATGCAGGCCACCTGATGTTAAGTGGTCACTGCAACCCATGGACAATCACGTCCAACAACAAGAACAGAAGTTCTATTTAAGAATGGACACGGATGCGTTTCTACTCTTAAGGACTAAGATGGTCGCCTACAAAAATGTTTATCCGGCAACCACACCTCCCCAACCGAAACTCAATACATGAAGAACATGTTGCTTTACGGTGGGTTATGAGGGTGGCCCGGCCCGACTCACCCGAGGCGGCACCACGCCCCGGGCGAGCTCTAACTGCTCTACCACCTTTAATATGTGACATAATTATTATTATATTAAAATAACTACTCCGTTGCTAAAAGATTTTATACACCTATTTTTTAGTTTTATTACAAAATCAAAATCACCAACTTTACATAACCAATACTGTAATAATAAATTATAACAGTTTTTCCTAGGCAGATGACCTACGAAGAGACATACTTCTGTAAGTAATATAGTTTATAACGCTGCTATGTAGACTTCATTCGTGTCATTTTAATTGGAATAAATTGATAGATACCGTAAAAACTCTTAAATCTATTCGAAAAATAAATAAAAGAACTTATCACGCCATATCCACATCGAGAGAAGTAAATATCCGAAGCACTAAAAAGGTGCGTTCAATACACTCAAAGCAAATGTGGGTATATTTATTTATCAATGATGTCGCTTTGAAACTGGAAAATATGTAAATATGTTTATGCGCTGGATCAAAATGGCCGCATCCGATTTTATGTACTACTGCGAGGAATGGATCTATGTCTAAGCATGGTGTTCTTTCCGGAACTAGAGAAGACCTAGACTCTAATGGCAAACTCGTCTGTCGGATCTCACAGTTTAACGATTGCCATCCTTCGATAACGACCGCTTAAAGAAGAAAGTGATCGCTTAACGTGCTCTTCGAAATACGGAATTACACATGAAATTTTGCCACTAGCGGTAAACCAACAAATTCTAGACCGCACCCAAAGCTGCTTAACTTTGTCAACCATTTGCAATCAATAAACCCCATCAAATTACATGTCCTTCAAAATATACTTACTATATATCTTTATACTGCGCTAATTGGCATTGAACCATCGTAATTTATCACGCTGCTCCAAGCCCATGTCAATTGTAGAAAGAGACACGTACCCAATAGAAAGACATAAAAAAGTTTGCACACACAATTTATTTAAATTGCCATTTAAGTCCAATGACGCGGGAAAAGCTGTGAGCAAAAAGCTAGTTTATATCTATTACTTACAATGTAAGTAGGTAAGTTAAATACAGTAGAACAACGGTTTCCACTTTCCAAGATATTTAATAACCGCGTTCATAAATATTAAAAATTACTTAGTGCTGGATAAAACTGTTCAAATAAGCGAGCTACGTCAAGTGATCTTTTAATACAATAATCCTGTGGAATAATATTCCTTACTGCTATTCAGAATCATCGTGTAACCATAAAATATACATCTGAAAATTCTATGTAGGTACATTATCTTTGGCCTTATTTACATTAAAAAAATTGTCTTAGATTTTAATTTTCAAAAACTAATGATTACTAAAGTGGTCTAAAGTTTTCTGGTAATTTAATTTAATCTGATAATCATGTGTTTTGACCTCACTTATCGAGAGACGCCTTATTCTGGATAGATCTAGCTGTATTTAGGAATTCTATAAAGTTTATTAACTGACCCTAACTTGACAGCCCTAAATTTAGGAAGCCTTTTTTATATGACTAAAGTATCATAAGAAAGTGGAGACCATCTGATTTTATGGCCAGCCCATGGATATACATATACAACCACAAACAGAATTAAGGTCCTATTTTATCGTTCGTAGCTGCATTGCAACTCCTGGAGATTAAGATAGTCTTCACACTTGTAATTGTAACCGGCAACTTGCTTCACGACAGGTTATGAGCCTCTCACAGAAGAAAAGTCAATTAATATTAACTGGGAAACAGCCTGAAACAATATTTACCTAGTAAACAGTCTGAACTCAACGTCTTGAACATAAACCCAACCCCATAACCGGGTCTCATTGAGTGCTGGCACAGCCCCATAGGTCTGGACGCTCGCGAACCATACGGGATCGTACGGTGGCGGCGTATCCCATTGTACGGCTAAACCTGGAATTATTTAAGTGCAACAAAATGAACAAAAACTTTACATAGTTTGATTCATTGTTCCGTACGTTAGTCGATAAGAGATGGCACCACTAGCAATGGTATCCTGAATCACACTAATGACATACCTGTACACAATATGAACTTATATTTACAACATGGTTATTGTATCTTCGCATGCATGATCTCTTAAGTTATAGAAAAATATATTGTAACATAAAGTTTAAAATACTAAAACAGGTTATTTAATTGTAAACCTTTCTTCAACTTTAACAGAATTGATCAATAAGTACAATTAGGTATTTATTAATTTAATCTTAATTAAAATTTTCAACTCGTAGGTTATAGAATATATACGTATCTACTTGCTGGCTAGATGGGACAATCACAGTAAGTAATTATTTGGTTGACTACCTACAGTGAGATTGTTCATTTGAATCTAGTATTTTGAATGTTTCTCTTTTAAAGAAACAAATATAAATAATCCTAATCATCACTTCATCACTTACCGAACGTGCACTCACAGTATTTTTATAAAACTGCGGTAACCCAAAATAAATCTGTGCCTACGAGATTGATAGTTCGTTCGATAGTTAGGTAAATAGTAGATATTTTCTTAAGCTAGCCAGGCATGTAATAATGTATGTAGACTAAGAATGTCGCATGTGTACAGATAATGTTCACAATATTTACTTCAATACTTATAAAAACTACTTAACTAGTACAATGAACATAGATCCTACTTACCAGCAAATCATGTTTATTTATATAGTTTAAAATACTAGTTTTCATTTGTTACGTACACTGATTACTTCCAAAGCGAAATGTGTGTGTTTGTTTTTGTTCAATTCTATATTGTTATATTCGCTATATCCGTATTTTTATTTCAATTATAGAGGAGGGCAGATTATATAAAAGAATGATAGATATATAATTATTGTTTCACAAGCTACTAGAAATGGCGTAGCAACTGTATCCCAGGTATTTTATTTATTTTCATCTGACTCTATCTAAAAGTTAAAAGGTACATATAAATCAGTTAAGTGTTTTTCGTTTGCTTAATAGACAGACAGATCATTATTTTAAAATTTGTAAATATGTATCAGTAATAAACACTATTAGCATAGCATTTGCCAGATTTAAAGTTTTATTATTTGTATAAATATATTGTATGCTATATAAGCAACATCGTAAGCAAGTTGGTCTGAGATTACTGCGAAGTAGTTTTCTCCTTTATTCTTATATTTTCTCTTGAAATTTGATACGAGTATGATGGTAATATTTTGTAGTCATTGTAGACTACAATAACATAACAAGCACTTAGTGCGGCTATCCCGTAAAGAGCTGAGCAAACTGGAATTTGATCGAAACAGCGGGCACTTACTAGGGCGAAACGAGAGTGCATCAACATTAACACTGAACCATGATCGCATATTGCATATTTGTTTTGTTTTTAAAAGGATGTTTCAATATACATAAAAAGTATTAAATCGAACACATCCGCAGATTACTTTAGCGTGGTCGTTGTAAAGATAGCTTTAGAATATAAGCAAACTATTACTTCAATCACTGAACTATCAATCAATTCAATTATTGGCTTTTTCAATCGTTGATGTCATTGCTTCGATCATTAATCTTATTAATTCAGTCATCAAATTTTTGTTTCAATCAGTGATTTGATTGGTTTTAACGTTGAACTAATTGGTTCTTTCATGTTTGACTCAATTGTTGAAATCGTGAAATCATTACAATCAATGTAACCTTCTATTCAGCACTTAAAATTTACAAAGACTTGTACAACTGAGACACTTGGACGCAAGAAACAGTAAAAGGGTAAATAGTCCAGGTGATAATAGATCATGGACATCTTTATCCAACACCATAAATCTGATTCTTCTCTGATATCAATAACAGATATTTTTTCATAAGTGCGTCGTAGCAAATTTTTTTTACAGAAAATTAACAGTAACTTGAGACTAGAAATGTGTTTTTTCTATGTACCTCCCATAAGAACAACATATTTTCCTCATAAATATATCTATTTCTAAATTTCCCGATATGAATAAAATACAATTGATAATACTCATGATAAGTCTTATGCAATTGAAGAATTTTCTTTCACCAAATAATTTACAATCATCCTTTATTTTAAACAACTGTTCCCATTCCCGTTTTTTTCTTAAATATGATAATTTTGATATCCTCAACATAAAATTAATGCTGGTTTTAATACATAGGTAAATACTTGTAATTTTTATTTTCATTATTAATTTTGATAACCAAAAATGTTACATACGAAAATTAAACACATACAAAACTACAAACATAGATTGCTTCATCCAGACCAACAAGAAAAAAAGTAAAATACAGTCGATGGCTTCTTTTTTCAGATAGTAATTTGTCACTAATGCGTGCGTGCGTGTTAGAAACTTCCGTACTACCAAAACATACTACTATGTCTACGGCATAGATACATTCATACATATTAACATTTTGAAGTAGAAAATATCCGGTTACGAGGTTTAGTAGTCACAATACCTGTCATGCCGTACGAGTGACTCCCATATGAGTACAATTTAGATTCATATCTCTTAATTAACATTCAAAGAAAGTTTCAACAGTCGTCCATTAAACTAGACTTTTAATACGCTACATGGACATTAGTAGAAAATTAAAAATGATGAAGCATGTTCAAGATAACAAATAAAAAACTTAAATGACGATTATTCGAAGTATTCGAACTCATTCATTTACCTAGGATTTGTCTAATGAACACAAAATTTATTCAGTAAAAACGAGCGTAAGCATAGTGTTTAGAACCAGCTCTCCCTCTGTAAATATAAGAAAAGCTCTTATCGAGTTATAACAACTCGTTCAGTAAGTAATAACGTTAGTGAAAGTGAAATTAGACATTTATTACTATTGCAAGTGCACAGTTCCAAAACACTTTTAAACGGCATGGACAGCCTCATGCAATCTCAAATACGAGGTAAGATTATCACATTATCGCGGTGGTGGTATTTCTACGATCAGTGAACCAGTATATAATCAGTAGAAATATTTATAGTAATAATTATTTTTCAATAAAATGTTAACACAAACCTGAACAAATAAGGAACAAAAGCAGAATCATTCCAGCAGGGTTCACTAAACAGAAATTTTGATATCACAGCAAAACCAACTTTGTTACGCACACTCGACAAAATTCTGGAAGATTTTAAACTAAACGGAATATTCATTTTGAAGCTAATTCCAGTAACGGACCGATAGTGATGACTCCCACATTTTCACTGGCCGCGTGATGCCAGCATAGAATTTAAATTCGCGTAGCGGTATATCTGGAATCATTACGATTCATAGTATGCACCCAACCTCCTCATTCATCATATTAATCAGATTGTACGTACGCTCTTACTCTTGTCCTCGGCTTGTAGAAAACACTGAATGAATTTGGAAAGCTTATGAGTAGCGACAACTTACTGGTGTTAATTATCACCTTTCAAACCGAGGGTCTCAAATTAGAAATATTAAGCATTTTTTTAAACAATCAGTATATAAAATATTAATATCAACGTTGTTTAATTAACGAAGAAAAACTTAATTACAATAGTATAATTCTAAGAGTTCTACGTGCATAAAGTTCATAAAGCTGGATATACTAATATGCATTTATTTCTAAGAAGAGACGAGTGTAGTAGAGAAGAGAAACAATAAAGATGTATGGGCTTAATACTTAAAATTATTGAAGAAAAATAATGTAATACGATAAAATACCATTAGCTTAAAGAACATTAAATGTCCTAAGTCATTTTCCAGTCTAAAATCACAGACACAAAGAGATGTAATAAAATTATTTATTTATTTATTTACTTTAACATTTTTACTACAATAAACTGGATACTGAGTTGCGATCTTTCGAGCAAGCTCGATCTTCAAAAGAATATGCTTCATTTACACATAAGATATAAACGATAAATATCTTTATTTTATTTTGTAAATTCTGACAATAAATTCAATTGAATATGCGAATACAAACTGAAAAACTTTGTTGAAAATTGCGGCACAGTATTATTGTAACTTTTGACTGTTATTTCAACTGGTCTATATAATATTAATATTCCCTTTTATGCTGACTGACAGAACGACTAACTATGCACCTTCGATTGTATAAATTAAAAAGAGTATAAATATTCCCCCGGGCAGTTTTCAAAAAGTATTAGTGTATTCAAAATGAGACTATTACATTTAAGAAAAATCGTAATTTTTCTACACATGGTTAAGAGACAATAACCCTAAGGGCTCCACTTGGAGCGGTCTTCCCCGCAGGCTGTCCTCCATAAAACGATTATGGAGGACATGATTTGAAATTTCCTGCGCACGATTTTACACAAACTACATCTACAGAATGTCAAACTTTTTTAACAATAGCGTCCGAAATTTTAATACTCACTCGTGACATAGAGTGTAATAATAGTAACATGTATTTTAAAAAGGTACTACCAAAGACTCCAAAGAGCATAGGCTAATACTGTCAAGTCACTTGACAAAAGTCAGTCAAGTGTCAGTGTCAATCCAATTTCAGTTTTCTTGTAGCTGGATTCGGATTTCTGAAATTCTGAATCTGAATTCAAAGAGAAAAAATAAGGAAGTGCACTTTGAAATTAAATTTTCAATAATTTAACACGTAGGAATAGTAGATAAATAGAAATATAAGCCAATTAAGAATCTGAGAAAAGTGCAGAAAGACATAAATTGAAACAATGGCTTTATTAAATGATAACCAAAAAATACTTGAATTTTTGGAACTGGTTGGGCGTTTAAAGGTACGTAGTATGTAAATGTGAAGGTCGAATACGTACCTATACCTTTTTAACGTTATTTACTATTAATTATGTTGTTATTATCTACTTCAGCACGAGAAAAGAACTGGTTGGGTTTTTTGCGATATTAACGAATGCGAAAGTATTGCTGGCCATATGTATCGCATGGGAATGATGACTTTCCTGCTTACAGAAGAAAATAATACAACACAACTGGATCGTTTTAAATGTCTTCAAATTGGTACGTCATTACTTTATTAAACATGAAATTCGAATAACTTTTCTTACCACTTGCCTTTGTCTGTTAAAGATATTTAAAGGATATCAATATTTTGTACCAAATAACATGAATGAGCAATCATCATCATAGTGAACCTATTACTGTTCCAATAACTGGTCTTCAAGGTCAGTATCAGAAGGTTAACCTATAGTCCAACATGCTGGCCTAGTGAGGCTTAGTAGATTTTGTATGCCTTTGTGAAATAAAAATTCATGGTAGGTTTTTTTATTAACACTGGCTGTAATGCTCCTATTTATATAGAGTCTGTGATGTGGAAGGCGGCACTAAACTGATGCTATAGATTGGAGATGCGACAATCACACAATTATTATTTACAGAATTATAACAAACAAGAACAACAACAACATCAAACATAAAAAACAACAGTTAGTTCTGTTGTTTTTGGATCCTCCACCTTTTTTAGAAGGCGGCTGTTTATTTTTTCATCAACCATTTTCTTCTGGATGTTTACTAACATTTTTGTAAATGAAAAGGACATGCAGGCCACCTGTTGTTAAGTGGTCACTGCAGCCCATGGACAACCACATCCAATCTCAAATAGAACAGAAGTTCTATTTAAGGATGGATGCAGATGCGTTCTTACACTTGAGGACTAAGATGGTCACCACCACTGCCACCCTCATAACCCGCCGTAAAGCAACATGTTCTCCATATATTGTGTTTCGGTTGGAGTGGTGTGGTTGTCGGATACACATTATTGGAGGCGACCATCTTAGTCCTCATGAGTAGGAACGCATCCACGTCCATCCTTAAATAGAGCTTCTGTTTTGTTTGAGATTGGACGTGTTTGTCCATAGGCTGTGGTGACCACTTAACATCAGGTGGCATGCATGCTTGTTTCTTACTCTTTCACAATAAAAAAAAATCTAAACAATATTTACCATCAAATTCGACCTCAAGAGCTTCATATTTTACTATATTAATGTGATGTTCATGCGCCGGCGATTGATTATCATCTATTGGCACGTAGAAATCTGGTTCCAAGTCGATTTCCTCCTGTTTTATTCCCTCAGGTATGCTTAACATTTCATTCGTCTCAACTTCTGCTAAAACTCTTTCCATTGATTCAAAAACAGTAACAACTTCTTTACGTTCAATATTTATGCCATCGGTCTGTTTTTATTTGCAATAAAATTAGTTATATAATAAAAGACATATATGTACACTTTTTGTCTACATAATAAGTAGAGAATTAGAATATTTTTTGTACATAACAATAATAAATAATCTTAAAAATAAACGTCAATGTCAAGTAACTCAAGTGTCACTGTCGTTTACTTTTTTACACCATAAATCGATCCTGAATTCTACTCGTTTAGCCTTAATTTAGATACGTATTAACAGTGCATCAGACGCGAACTTAACAATTTTTCCTCTTCGTAATTCTTTTAATATAAGAAGAGTAAACATGTTGACCACCAGATGTAGTCCCTTCACACGATGGGCATCGACATATACAGCGTAGCATTATTACTACTAAGTTGATTTCTCTTGTATAGCAACTGCGCCTCTCCAATTGAAACAAGAACCTCTTCATAGTCGTTTATAGGGTCGGTGGGGAAACTAAATCTCCGTTATACTTCTACTACCCTGATATTTTCCTTGGAACTGATTTACCAATAAAACGATAAAAAATCTTTATTTCATTATAAGGTATAGGTTATAAATACCTTTTTTATGTGAGAAGAGTAGCAAACGTGCATGCAAACCACCTGATACGTTACGGTAGATACGTTGCTACTCCTGAGGACTAAGATGATCGCTTTGCTTCAGAGTATAGCCGGCAACCGCACCTCTCGAACCGAAACACAAGTAATACTTTACAGCGGATAAGGGCGTGGTTACCTTAAAATGAAATAAATATTTAAATTTGAATCCGGGACATGCACAACGGATCGACTGTTCTCGATGATGTACTCTGCTATGCTGATCGTCGTCAAGTTTTGACCTGGGGGTAAGGAGTCATCTTTGGATGGTTAGAGAAGACGTATCCTGAGAGTTCCTGGGGAAGCAGGCAGCTTTTCCAAGGACACGCGTGAAGCGATGCCCTTAAGGTATGGGACATATACATAAGATAAATATAGTAATGTTAAAGGCAAGTTGGGACGTACCAACTTGCATCTTTGCTCGGGTCTCAAGCGGGGATGGCAAGTAAGGAGATTGGTAGGGATTAGGGAAGCCTCGAGGCCCGAATAATCCCTATCAATCTCCCCGCGAGAGCCGTCAGAAATCGCCGGGAATGAGTAGCGGATAGGTGTAGGACGTCCCCCTTTTCGTTCGTTCGTGGGTGTGGCACCTTGGTTTATATCTATGTTGGCTATCGCCGGCTATAGTTAGTGAATTTAATTTTAATTACTCTTGTTACTGGTACTATAATTACAAATCTAATATAAACATTCAATTTTTATTTACATCATTATATATTTTTTAATAATTATAAACTTATACGGAACCCTCGGTGCGCGAATTCAACTCGCACTTGAGCGGTTTTTATTAATTTTAGTAGGGGATCGGTTATATATAAATCAAGAACTTTATACAACTTGTTCTAATATACAGTCTTCGCAATATGGATTGTTGACTGGGGTTTGTGTCTCAGTGAGGCCTAATAATAATTAAAAAAAAAAAACAATTTTGGTACAACCTTCAAAAATTTTGATTTGATTACAAAATTTAGATAATTAAAAAATATTTTAGAACTTACTGTGATAATGTTTCGCTAGTTTGAAGAGTAAAATCATTGTTATTATTTAAAAGGTGGGAGAACTATAGTTCGATCGAAGAGGTACCACCGCCGCTCTCATAGTACGCAGTAAAGTATTACTCTTGTTTCGGTTGGAGAGGTGCGGTTGCCGGCTACACTTTTAAGCGGACCATCTTAGGGTCAGGAGTGGCAACGTATCTACGTTCGAGCTCAGATAGGATTTCGGTCTCCCACCTTTAAAGTTCCTTTGTTTTATATTTATAATATTTAGAGATTTACGACGAAGCAAATCAGTTATTCCAAAAATATTTTTGTTGTCTGACAAACTTATTGATAAACGACGACTAACATCAAAGTTTAGGAACCGTACATTATAATCAAAACTTGTATTCCAACGTTACAATAACTAGATAACAATACTCAAAGAGTAGTTAATTCATGCCTTATTGAAGGCTGTTTTATTTCTACGTGGAAACCTGTTTGAGTACGGACGGCGGGCAGCGCCTGTTAAAGTGTAAGACGCAGTTTGGTAATATACCGTTATGTGCGTTGTGTGTAGGTATGTAATTACTGAAAAACCGCTGTAAATTCTTTAATATATATCACCCTATCAAATATCATATACCACACACACACTCACACACACAGACATAGATATACATACACACATACATACGTGTGTCAAAAAACGTCGTTTATTTTTTGCTCTCACTACAAAATATCTAAGGAAATGTCCATACAAAGCACCTGTTAAAAGCGGAGCTCAATATTCCAATTTTAAGAGGTTTTTTATATGAGAAGAGTAGCAAACGAGCATGCAAGTAGTCGCAGCGCATAGACATACACGTACAACCACAAACACGACCAAAATCCTATCTGAGCTCGAACGTAGATACGTTGCTAACCGTGAGGACTAAGATGGTCGCGTGGCTTCAAGTTGTAGCCAGCAACGGCGCCTCTCTAACCGAAACACAGGTAATGCTTTACGGCGGATTATGAGAGCTGTTCTCCGTGGCACTTTAAGTTTTCTCATCTAAATAACATGGAGAAGCGGGGTTAAAACTTTTGTGTCCTGCAAGCTGTGAAAAATTACATAAAAAGACATACATACTGTTTAAGGTTGTTTGGACTACCATGGGCAGCAGCGACTTAATATCGAGTGATCTGCACGATAATTTGCTACTCTTCTGCCTAATAAAGGAACGGCTGGTGCATAAATTCGACAACGAGCTGGTTCATGATGTCGGAAACGGGCTGGTACATAAATTTGGAAACGGGGTGGTTCATAAATACTGAAATGGTTTGTACATTCGAAAACAGGCTGGTTAATAAATTCGGAATCAGGCTGGTACATACATTCGGAAACAGGCTGGTTTATAAATTCGGAAAAGGGCTGGTTCATAAATTTGGAAACGGGCTGATTCTTAAATTTCTTAAACGGGCTGGTTTATAAATTTAGAAACAAGCTGGATCATAAGTCCGGAAACAGGCTGGTTCATGAATTCGGAATGGAACTGGTTCATACATTTGGAAACAGGCTGGTTTATAAATTCGAAAACGGGCTGTACCATAAATTTGGGAACAGGCTGGTTTATAAATTCGGAAGAGGGCTGGTTCGTAAATTTGGAAATAGATTAGCTAATAAATTTAGCGCTGGTCACTTCCGTAACTTGTCTAAAGATATATTTAAAGGCTCAATAAAAGTCTTTCGTAATGGGGGCATTAAAGCCCCTCTCTCAACATTAGTCTCCTTCCTAAATACTAATCAATTCATCATGTCATTAAATGGACTGCAGTTAATGTCGGAACGGAAACTTTAAGAATCTCTTGATTTCAACCAACTGCCCCTTTTATACATAGAATTGTAGCATACTGGTTGAGCTTTTGCGAGTTTGCAATGCAAATTATATCTTAATACAACTCGATACGGTTCAATTTGGGTTAATAAGTACAAAGCTTACGGTCACACTAATGCAATTACGAGTTATAAAGGGATTTAAGGTTTGTGTGGTAGGAAGAGAGTTGATAATGCGTTGGAGGGCAACAGAATCGTGTTCGGTCAAACTTTTTTGCTCTCACAGGTAAAAATATCTTTGACTTGAGTGTGAGTCGGGTCCCTCTCCAGTCAAAATGCGACGCCACGCGCATCGTACGCGTCACACATAAACGTATTTAAAACGAAATGTGATAAAGTCGTCATTTAATGATATAACTTGTATAAAGTTGTAAAATGGCTGCGTTCGTACATGTAATAGTTGATTCTACTTGAATGTTTCGTTCGAAATGTGTTTGGTTCAAAGTTTTGAAATAGTTTTGTGCGTGCGAAAGGATGTTTTACAGTTTAAGTGATTCGAAAACAGGATTCGGTGATCACAGTCGATTTTATGGTGAGTCGAATGTGGTATTTATTGAAGTTCAAGACTTGAAGCGTGGTATGGGAATGTTCTCATGATTGCAGAACAATGTACAACAAAGAGTAGGCTTAGTGTATGTACGTATAGCGTTTTGAAAGTTTGGACTTAATAGGCCGAGCGGGTGAAGAACTTTGCCTTTTTTTGTTTCGAAAAAGTTCGCGTGGGCGGCAAATAGCGATCAGGGATAAGATTTATGGTTGTTTTTTTAAGATTAGAAGAAATGGGCTGCCACGATAAAAATATGGTCGGTTCTTGTTAAAACTATGAATTTTGATTAACTATGAACAAATTACAGAGTAAAAACTTGTTTTATACTTTTTAGGGTTTTGTTGGAAGAAAGAATGACTATAATAATATTAATTACATATATACGATTGGGATACCGAATCCAATCGGCGCTCGTACAGGATTTAAAGATACTAGGGATAACCTGCGACTATGCACGCAAAATATAAGTTGTAAGCTAAGCTTGCCTATCTATATAGTATAACATAATTTGAAAAAAATAAAAAAAAATCTTTTAGCTATAAATATTTTTGGTCATTGCCCAGTTTCAAGACAAGTTCACAGACACTGTGTACAAAGTTTGAAGTAGTTAAAGCTAGTAGTTTTGTGTTAACATTTTGAGTTCGAATCTCATATATTAGACCGGGTCGGTGTTGCGAGAGGCGGCATTAAACTGGAGCTTATTTGTCTAGACTGAAGATACGCCGACAATTTACTGAAATATTTTATTTTTTAGCATCTGTGTATCAACTACGAATACACAGAAATAATGTCCGCTCGTAGTCTTGTAGCTCCGATGTAAACACAGCACTTTTGTTTGCCCGTAATGCTTACAAAATTTTTGATCGTCATCCATCTATCCATCTTTACGTGTCCACTGCTGGACATGGGCCCTCCAGGTGCCGCCACTTTGACCGTATCTGTGCCTGTACCCACCGGTTATCCGCTACCTTTACCCAGGTCGTCGGTCCACCTGGTTGGGGACGCCCTGCGCTTATGGCCTCAAATTATGTTATTCTACAGCTAATTTATGGATAATCACGTTATATTTAACTTATATATATTTTCAAACAAATAGTACCATGTTTAATCGACGTCGTCAGTGACAAGAGGGCTCGATCATATCTCGCGCAGAGAATTGCGATTGCAGCTAGTGTTCTTGGAACCATGCCGCATGGGCACGCACTCCCTTTAGATTGTTTAGGTTAGGTTTATATTATAATAAGTTGTAACAATAGTTGTGTGCAAGCCTCATGTAAAACCTCCCGGCGCTACGACCTCCAAAACTCAATCCCTCTCTCCTTTTCTTCCTCCCTCTTTCTCCCTCTCTTTCTGTCTCCCTCGTAAAAAATGTTAAAAATATTGTGAATACGTGACTTTAAATACAACGTTCATATCTTTTACAGCTCAATAAAGATAACACATAAAGATAAAAGATACCTCAAACAATGGATTCGAAAGCTACATTTCTTCACATAATTTGTAACGATTCCTATGTAATTACAATGTTATGGTATTTTCACATAGTTAGTGTTATCTTTGACTGACGCTGTTGGTGACATGAGAGGTATGTCATATCTCGCGGAGAATTCCGATGGTTTTTCAGCTTTTTAACACGCCTTTATTAACTTGGGCTGTGTGTATGTATGTAACGGATTCTTTGAGCATAATTTTCGCCGATTTCCAGAAGTCTGATTAATATGAAATTTTGCACACGTATCAAGGACCGATGACATTGCAATATTATAAAAAAAGAAAAATAAATAATAATTAAAAAACTAAAAACACGCTTTTATAAAAAATCCAACAAAAAAAGTATAAATAAGAAAGAAATTGCGATGTAAAATAAGCGTGGGGTGCTTTTTCCGTGATCTATTGATACCATGCACCCCACGCTTTTTTACATTGCAATTTTTTTCGCGTTAATACCCTATGGGTACGGCCTGACTATAGATTGTTTAGGTTAAGCTTTTATTATAAGTAGTTTTAAGATGGCAGTATCATATTTAGGCTTTTTTTATTATGAAAGAGTAAGCAACGGGCATGCAGGCCACCTGATATTAAGTGGTCACTGCAGCCCATGGACAACCACGTTCAATCTCAAATAGAACAG
>DWON01000600.1:0-31055 GCA_018251015.1 Phocides pigmalion okeechobee
GTGTGTGTGTGTGTGTAAATATGTATGTGTGTGTGTAATATATGTGGTGAACTAGTGAGCCCACACCATGTTTTCTTTGAAATTAGGAATTTGAGGATCCTTTAAAAACAATCACACTTTATGACTTTTCATCTATGCATTATCCTCTTTCTTATAGAAAGAAGTAAACAATCATTTGTTCTTTTAAATCATTATCCACACAATATAAAACAAAATAGTTCTGATACATAATGGTTATAAAAGGTAAGATGGTAAGATGCCTCCTCTGTTCAGTCATAATCAATGACTGTATGGAGGTTCTGATGTTTGTGTTTTTATGTATACCGGTACTGCGTCTGGGTGTTCATTGACATAATCATCAAATTTACATATTTTATTTCATTGTAAGTTTTAAAAGTACAGTGTAAAATCAGAACATTGGCTTTGAGCGACATGTTGGATAAGATTGACCGGGAAAATAAAGCCGGCGGAAAAACTCTCGGCACCCTTTTTAAATCAGCTCTTGATAAATAAACATTACACAGTATAACTTTAGAACCGGTTTTGCCGGCAGGTGGGTCCGAGCGGCGCGGGCAAGTCCACGGTGATGCGGCTGCTGTTCCGCTTCTACGACGTGAACGAGGGCGCCGTGCTCGTAGACGGGCAGGACGTGCGCACCGTCACGCAGGCCTCGCTGCGCGCCAACATCGGCGTCGTGCCGCAGGACACCGTGCTCTTCAACAACACTGTACGGTCAGTACGCTGCCACCGTCCAGGAAACTAGTGGCGATATTTCATAAAAACGCAGACGATAATGCGACATTATGTGTGGTCTACAATATAAACGCTGGCGCTTGTTATTGGGAGGGATATCGTGCTCTTTGATTTGATTTGATTTGATTGACGGAATGAATACCTAACGAATCATCCATTATTTACACAATCTTCAAGAGAGGAAGAGATTTAATAAATTTTGTAAGATTCCTATGCTAAATTCCATCTAAAATTATTTTCATATTTTTTATTTTGTGTTCATTCAAAGTAATGAAAAAATATGCAAATATATTGTAAATACTAAAGAATTATAAATTTATCATTATATTATTATTTTAATTTATGAACTATCTAGCTACATAGTTTACTATACCTAGTCACTTCTCAATAACATACAAACATTATTTGCTATATGTGACGATGTGGTAATTACAATAAACTGTCACACTATAAACTTCTATCTTCGAGTACGAATTTGTTGACTAATATTATTGATGTCTATTACAGCTACAACATCCAATACGGTCGCTTGAGCGCTCCTTCCGCGGACATTATTTCAGCAGCGAAGAACGCAGACATTCATGACAGAATTCTTACATTTCCGGATGCATATGATACACAGGTAAACATTCCCCTATCTAATATATATTCCCTATGTGAAATCGAAACCGAAATACACCACCTTGTCGCCTACATACTGAAGTTTTATTGGTTAAATCGGGCAGCCGCTCGACTGCTTACAATGTCACTGTTTACAAATTCTGTAATATAAAAATACATATTGCAGGTGGGTGAGAGAGGCCTACGTCTCAGTGGTGGTGAGAAACAGAGGATAGCCATAGCCAGGACGATACTAAAGGATCCGGCGATAGTCCTTCTTGATGAGGCGACATCTGCGCTGGACACAAATACAGAAAGAAATATACAGGTACGTAATTATTATTTATAGCATTAACTCAGTCCATTGTATTACAATTTCATCATTGTATTAGAATTTAACGATTTAGAAATAAATACAAAATAGTGAACTCATCCGAAGCTTAGTGGGGGTTTTCTTTATTAAAAACGTGTATGTAAAAGTTCTATTTCTATTACCTCACTAAAATAATTAGTTTTTAATATGTAGTATTATTGTAATTTAGGATATTTTTGTTTCTGTTAATATATATTATTTCTGATATTTTACGTGAATGTAAAAAACTAAATTAAAAGTGGTGAAATGGAATCTTACAAAAAAGTAGCGTTAGATAATCCTTAAACGTCAGCTATCTGTCAATGAAACTCCCATCAAAGACAAGCCAGCCTTAACTTACTTTAGGGGGCTTGATTTTTTTAAGGAACTCTAAACTTTTCTAAAATGAAGATAGCCTAAGTTACATCTCTTAACTTCAGCTATTTGCTGGTGAAAGTCCTGTCAAAGTTTAGCCGTTTGGAAGATTAGCCGCAACCAACAGAAAAACAGAAATAAATAAATACATTAGTATACGGTACATCATATGTACTTTCCAATGCAATCATTTATAAACTATAATCATATATTATTAGTAACAGATACTTCAAACTTTATTTATGTGTATACATGTATAGATGAATGAAATGACATAATGTGCATGTTATCACTTCCAGGCGGCGCTATCGCGGGTGTGCGCGAACCGCACGACGCTCATAATCGCGCACAGGTTATCAACCATCGTGCACGCGGACGAAATTCTAGTTCTTAAGGATGGAGAAATTATTGAAAGAGGAAAGTGAGTATTTTTTATTTAAAAATTAGAGTTCGTTAGGAATCAAATTATTGTCTTACATTTTTGTCGCAAAATTGTAAATTCTGTTAGAGATTTCGGTTAGAGAGGTGAGATTGTCGCCTACGCTTACAAGTGAGGCGATTATCTTAGTCCTCAGCAGTAACAACGCACCTAGGTCTTGACCTGATGTCTGACTAGTCTTATTTGAAATTAAAAACTGTTAGATAACTAAGTTAAATAGGTAGATAAAAAACTACTAAGTTATAGTTAAGATAAAAAAATAACTAAGTTAAATAGGTAGGTAAAAACTAGTTAGATAGGGATGTGCGTGCCACTAATTACAAACCACTAGTTTTGGGCAATAAAACAGCTTAATATTACGGACTATGAATTTGTGCGGTTGAAAAAACCTTCGTAGAATTTGAGGGCATTCGCATATATTTTTTATATATGTTAGGAAATGAAATATAGGATACTTTTAGCATTTAATTTTAATATATAAACAACCGCCCGACTAGGTCAACAAGTCTTATTTATGATTCAATGGAGACATCATGTAGAATAATAAGTTAGTTAAGGTTTACATACACTCTCTTAAAACAGACTAATACTATATTTTCGTAAACAAATTACAGCCATGAATAAATTCAGTTATTGGCCACGTCGACTTTTTATCAGTTAAATATATTTGTACAAAATTTTCAGCCATGAAACGCTGCTAGCACAGAGTGGTTTCTACGCGTCGATGTGGCAGCAGCAGCTGGAGACGCGCAACAGCAACGGGAACGAACCCGAGACCGCGGACACCACCGACACCACCGACAAGCGCAACACACAAAACTCCATCACCACATTCGGCCACGGACACGGCAATTAGAATGTTAATGGATCTCGAAATTATAGTTGGAATGGACAATTGATGTGGTTGGCTGCACTTACGCGTGGCAGCCATCTTAGTATTAAGAAGTAATAGTACAACTACGTACGACCTTACAGCGGTCTAGTTCCGTTTGAGGTTGGAAGTAGATGTGTATAGGCTGCAGCGCCTACTTGACAACAGGTGGCCCTGCAGCTCTGTTACTATTCATCTCAAATAAAATAGAAATTTGAAGTGGTAGAAATTCGCCTGCGGCAACACCGCCTTATATCAGCAGATGAACGCTGGTGTGTTCTGATTTGAAGGACAAATGGCTAATACATTTTAGAATAAAAAGAAAAAATGCATGTATGGTTTAGTTTAATTTCAGGTAGGAGTCCTGTTCTATATGATGTTAGGTACAAATGTCCAGGGAAGCAGAGATTTAACGTCAGTTGGGATGTATGCTCGTTTATTATTTCCGTTTCCAAAAGTGAATTAGATTCGTAAAATACGGGACTGTACTCAGTCCATAATTATTTTCTATCTGATACATTGTTTTAAAGTTAATCATTTAAATATCAATATATCAAATACCGAAAAGATCATCGATATACTTTTAATTTTATTTAACTTAAATACAACAAAAACTTAATAAAAACTGACTGTAATATCTTAATTTTTTTATTGTCATTTTAAAGAAAATTATTTTTGTAGGTTATTGATTTATTTCCAAAGATTATGTATGATATCGGTATATCGTATGATTTAGATTTAGATCTATATATTTCAAAGTTTTGAACGATTTTGGTAATAGAAAATGATAAAGTAAACGGAATATACAAATAAAATGTGTTAACAGTTCGAGGATACAGCCCCGCTGACGTTCTTTTCCATCAAAATATCAGCCAATGTACAAATGTAAATATGCAGCTCTATATAATGCGTATTAAAGTGACATAATAACTTGCGTTGGTGTTCGATGCAGAGATATATGAGTTTAGCTTCAAAGGTGGCGTTATATTGTACGTGAGTTAGTCGCGTTCAATCCATTCCTCAAAATGACTTGACATCCAAAACTCAGTTGTATTAAAACGTTAGTTATTGACAGTTCTTTATTATGATCCTTACATAGGATTTATTTATAAAATTATAAAGACAATTATTACAAATGTGTTATGAAATGTTACAATAATAAATTTCTTACTTTCACTTCGACTGCTTATTAGTTGCTTAATTGACACTAATAATGTATTAATAAATAAATTGACGCTATGAAATGCTTCCGAATCAATATGGCTACTTGCATTTTAATACAGAAATCGAAACAAAAATCTATCGAATCGTATAATATTATTATACAGCATTCGGATTTACGATTTACGTAATAGGATGACAAAAATGACGGATCAATTCTTGTAAACATATTCTACATATTTCAAAGTAAATTTTGTTCTGAGAAATGGATACTACGCAAATATTATATCTAAAATAGGGGTGCTAAATGACAGTGTCATATCGTGAATCAATGAAACTTGTCACAAATCGGTGTGTTCGTCCGCGGGTGCAATTAGAGTAGGGGACATGACTGATCGTTTGTAAGAAGTTTTGTAATGTTTACCGCGTGGTAATATCAATGTTTACGGAAAATATGGACCTCAAAATACAGTTGAATATAGTGTACCTACGTACTGTATCGTACCTTGTAGTATTAATTATTGTTGTGTTGGGAAATTTTATGTGCAATTTCAATGTATTTTTTTATTATAATTATTATTGATCTTTTAACTTTATATAGTTTATGAATAATGCATCATTGCATGTGTGATTGGAATGTAATAAGAATACATTGTTGAAAAGTTAAAGTTTATTATTATCAAGAAATACCTCTTACAAAAAAATGAAATGAACTTATAAAATCTTGAATAATGTTACGATTTCCGGCCCTTAATCTATAACAGAAAAAAGAACACAGAAACAATTGACTTACTTGCAAAATTACAACTACATTAGAAATAAAAGTATACTTACTTCCACCATAGAATACACTGGCGTGTCTCCTGATAATCGCAGGCCACCCGATGATTTCTTTTTAGCTAAACATTAGCAAAATGTTACTAAAGATTGTTATACTAACGTATTTAATTTCATTTATATAGAGATCAGAGGTCGTGAAATAACATACACTTTTGACTTACTAATCACTTAATCTTAACTCTTGAAATTTACTCATTTTAATTGGCCAAAAGAGAGGTAAAGAAAAAAAAAACAATTTTATGACTATATTTACACGATTTACGATATGAAACTTCCTTTTTTCAATAATGTCACGCGGGAGCGTTCCGTTCCCCGAACCCGTCCCCCACGTTACTAAACGTTTTTAAAAATAAAAAACGTTTATTCCTAAGTAAATAAACTGTTTATCTTGCCTGGTGCAAGATTCGACGTTGTGCGGCCAGTCAGGGGCTGCGGTTGCGATCGATATTTTGCGAATAGGAATAGAAATGGGAGTCCGTGCATCTAGTGCTCGGATGTAGGCGTCAAAGGGGATCGATCAAAGAGATAAATATATATATGTACCATGAGTAGTGGTACGCACGTAAAGTGTTCTCTGTGCTCTGACATCTGTGTGCTCGTTATATTGTAAACTAGTATACGTAACTGCGAATTTTACTCTTAACCTTTCTCCTGAAATATAACTGTACATTCTAATGGCTAATATTGTTTTAAGTAAACTGTGATAGGAGTTGCGATGATTAAATATAAAATATTCAAAATATATCTTACCAAAAGATGACGATGGTGGCATAACGGTAACTATTTTAGTGGCGCTTTTATTTTCTTCGTAATATTTTAAATTTTTCATTTGGTATTCCGATACCGATATGCAAGGTCGGGTTTTCGCGAATTCCACGCTCCGAATGGAGCTCTCGCCTCTTTGTTGCATCTGGTCTATTGTTTTTACGTAGTCGGAGGATATTTTACGTGCAACTTTCTTGCCATGCTGGAAACTCAGGGCATGTTCGTACGAGTGATCCGATGCTAAATTACGTAGATACCTCTCTCTGCTATCGTCGCTTTTGATACGAGAATTTGGCGAGTAGGTTAGTAACATATGTTTTTGTTGTACTTCCGAAAGGGGTCTAGAATAATAAAAATAATTTCGTTACTGTATTATACACTACTACATTACATTAGTATGAGATTGCCGAATGATGGGAATTTTTGAGATGGGCGTTCATAAAGTTCATAAAGTTTGACGCCTTCAATTTATGGAATACTAAAATCTTGATTGTAGTCTGACTTAAGTTTTAGAATTTTACCATAAATATCTTACTTGTAATCCTTCAACATGGGACCGTCTTCATCATTTGTAGCATCAACATCGTCGTACAAGCGAGACAATGTCGACGGCCGAGGTACTTCTGTGTCAGATACTTTAATCATAGGCTTTATGAAGCCAGTTTGCCTACGGCTTGGCTTTGCGCCAGTTTGTGTAGCTATGGCCGACGGTGCTATGCGTACTTTCCTGATAAAATAATGCATTTTTTGTTAAAAACTTTATCAGTACACATAGTCCACAATCTTGTTTTAAAAATATTGTAGTTAGGATATTTCGGTGTAAAAACAATGTATTTAAGTGTTGTGTTATTTTGGTTGTTATATCCACCGATCGATTCATCGTCCTACTTGACGATTTACGTATATCTCATATTGTATTTCGCTTTGTGTGTTGTTTTCATGTTATTTATGGTAAGTATGTTATAGTTAATTAGAATGCCTCGAACGCTATGGAAATAAAGGAGCAGCTCAGTCTCCGTTGATTTATTTTAGATGGAATGGACACAGAAGAACTCTTATTGAAACTACCGTACGGAATGTACTGAGTACAGAGCAAAAAGACGCCGTGGAGACCAGCAGCGAGCAGTGACTCAAAAGTATCTTAGCTACCGCAAATCTATGAGATTGGTCATATCCGAGGCATTTAGCGTCTTGAGTTGAGCATGGGCAATAAGATTATCCTCATGATCTGAAAATCCCAGACAGGACAGGTAGGACGTTTTCTTTGTTAATTGAATCCACACTTAACTCACGAAAACAAATAGTTTCGCATCGCATAGATAAATATTACCTAACTGTTGTTGCAGATTCGTCTTCCTCGGGCGTTATTTGGGAGCTATTAGATTTATGTACCATACTAATACGTTCCACGTCTTCCGGCCTTAGATATCCTGTTTGGCGTCTTTTAATTTTATGTTGTTCCTTTTTTTCAAACGGCACAGCTATTGAAACCTTTCTACAATATATTAAATAATCATTTAAGGGCGAGTTGTACGCAAATTCATTATACTATACATTTACATAATCTATAATTAATATTATAAAACAAAGTCCTCTGTCGCGTCTGTCTGTTTGCCTGTTCGTGATAAACTCAAAAAGTACTGGACGGTTTCCTCACGGTTTTCTTCAACAGGTAGAGTGATTGCTGAGGAAGGTTTAAATTATAATAAGTTAAGTTTTTTTGTAAATTAGGGCAGAAAATAAATAATCACTGGATGCATGTATGCGTAAGTTATTTGACGATAATAGAATTATGTTAAATAAACGCCGACGAAGTCGCGGGCGGGTAATATATAATATATCTGCAGGTTTTGACTAAAAGACAACTAAAAAGAATTAGGTACTCGCTTAAACCAACTTAAGTTACTAATTAGTCGACTAAAAAATTGAATCACTATTAGTATTTTTGAAAAGAAAATAAAACTTACACATACAAAAAGTTTACACAGGCACTTATTGGAAAAAATATAAACTTGTAGGTACAGATCAAGTACTTACTTATCAGTATTTTCTCGTGCTCTATAGTCCACCGACGCTAATCTGTCGTATAAAAATACATTAATATTAATTAAAACGTTGAATAATAACAAAAATCCATTTGAGATTGAATAAGTTAGAGCAGACTTACCTAAATCTTCTAAGTTCTTCGTCCGTTATAAGTTCAGACCTATAAAATAAAAATACGTTTTTAGTACATTTTAATAAAAAAATATATAGAACGAAAATAACGTTTTACTTTCTGGTATCTTCAAAAATATTGAATTTTGCAATTCCTCTTGCTATATTTCTCACGACGCTTCCGGCAAAGCTTACTCGATCTACATTATGCCTGTTAAAAACGAAATATTTTTTATTAAGTATTCATGATATGTATTTAATGCTCGACCGCTCTTTAATATTTTTATTTTTCTCGTAATTTGCACCAAAAAACTTTAGACAAAGAAAAAATTACCACGCTGTAAATGAAAGTACCTACTGGTAACCAGTTCATGTCATGTTTACGAGTGTAATTATAAACTAGCTTAATTCTGTAGTACGTATACATGGATGATGACGAGATGGACTTAGCTATTGAATTGTTTTGGATTGGAGGGTCTAAATTTTCAAAAATGGACACAGATTAACAAACTTTACGCAGAAAGGGCAGAATTCCGCGAATATGTATGTATTTTCGCGTTTGATAGTGGGGGGCCGGACTATAAGCCCGTATATACGCCCAAGAATATAAGAATACTGGTATTATTTGGGTTTTCACGTCTTAAAATAAGAGATTGATCACAAAATTGATTTAAAGTACCAAGGTATTGATATTCAGATAAAAAAATAAAAATAAATAGTTCCCTTACTTTAGGTATTTCTTAATTTCCATCTCGTCGTCAGAACCCAGAGATGAAGCTGGGAAATGCAAAGTAATATTAGTCTAGAAACTTAAAAAAAAAATATTGAATAACCTACTTTTATCATGATAAGCACCTTCACTCAAACATATCTTTTTGGTTTGGCCTTATAAATATAAAAAACCTTATACTAGGGCTATTTTTTATTAAAAATCTAAAGTATGTATATAGATATACATTTTTAAATAAAATAAAAATCAACACAATAAAGTATACAAAATGTAAAAACTAGAATTCAAACAATTCGTAAATTAAAAAATTATAAAATTCTACTTTAAAATTTGTGAACATTCAATGGTTTTTTTAATTTAAACTTTTTACTCGAGCTGGGTTCCGAAGTGTCAAATCGAAACATTTCCGACATGAATGAAGCATGACGACCAGTCAGTTTCTTTTTAACATCGACTTGCAGGTCACTTTCTAAACAATAGTCTCCTCTCAACATCCTAAAAATAACACAGTAATGACATTAGACGTATAGATTCCTTGAAAACCTCTTCAATAATTAAATTAACATTTAAATCTAGTTTTAATCAAAGGTATATTAAACTATGAAAACCACGTTCTATTGAGGGGCGACGTAGGATTAATCCTAAAGGAAATTAAGGAGTGATGTGGTGGGTTAAAAGGGCCGATTAAAATAAGGAATTGATGCAATATCATTTTTTTTTATAAATGAATCCTATGGTATCAGGTGACATTTTTAACCTATCCAAATTTTAACACAAACGCCTGAAATCTGCCTTGCTTTCTGTTGACACCGAAACCCTATAGGTTTTATTTATCTGTTCTTGTCCGACAGATTGAGATTAATCTTTATTAAACTACTAATAATGTTCTTCAATATCATAAAAATACTAACTTTTTCAAATCAAAAGTAGAATCGACGTCTCCGGGGTAGGGTACATCAGTTAACGGAATATAAAATGGTTTTTCAGGCTTAACAACATGACTTGGCGTGCCAGCCAGCGATACGTGTTTGTATGGCTCTTCCTCTGGCTCATATTCGTATACTTCAACGTCGAATTCGTTATTTTCTTGGTCGTCGCTGATGGCGGATGATCGCCTGCGAGAATCTACCTGGCTTTTAGCAGACGATGGACGTCTGTTATCAATTTGAGACTTTTCAGATTGTTTTGAACGTACATTCTCAGTTTGACTTTTTTTGAGCTGATTGTCTATATCTTCTTTTTTGCGTATGAACCTAAAATAAACAAAGTACGGCATGTAATATATAGGTCACATAATATTACAACGTATGTAGCATAAAGAAATAGGTGGGTTGGGAAAGTAACCTTTTAGTTTCTCTTATGTTAAGCATTTCTTCCTCCTCTACCGCCATTTCTTCCATCTCGGCATTTATAAGCCTCTCTCTGAATCTAAGATCCGTTAATAGAAATACTTTTTCCATAAGCTCCTGACAACATATAAAAAGTTGTGATCAAAATATATAAATAATTGTTTCGTTATTTCATATCAATTAATCAGTGGAACACTAACCTCATAAAGCATTTCGCCCAAGGCAAAAAGATCTTCGATGTGTCCATGAATATATTCGATAGTGCCTTTATTTATCATTATATCTTGACATTCTAGATTAAGTATGCCAGTTTGGTACATTATGATCTCTGATGTCGGGGATTCATACCAAGTGGGTACTGATTCGATTACTTTTAATGTCGATTCACCGTCTATTAGTTGACCAAAAGCTACATATCGACGCGTCATCCATGGTGCGGGTTGAAGTAGAACGAAAAATTGCGTAGAACAATCCACATGTCTAAATTTTGATATTAAAAGAATTAATAAGGATACAAATTTGTACTATTTTTAATAGTTGTTACCAATTATATTATAATATATTACTATAACAATATAATATCGATAATTTGGTTAGTTACTGCACGTACTTAGCTAGAGCTTTGGTCATGAAGACATCAGAGAATAGCGTCTAGAGGGTACGATGGTATTATCAAGGGAGTAATTAACCCCGATGGTATTATAATTATCTCGTATATAATATTATATTGTAATAACACATGATGATATCAATCCCATTACTTTCTCATTACTGGGCATGGGTTGCGAACTCTCCTGATGAGACAGCCATAGTACATCATACCGGACACGTGCGTATTTGCCTCACTCACTTCAAGAATTTTAAGGAGAAACTAGGGCATCTTGTTTTTTTTACGGTAATATCTCAGGGATTCAAAAATCAGACCCTCCATGTACAAAGGAATGTTACCATTAAGTTATCGCTATTTCACAAGTCACAACGAATTCGTTCACGTGGATCCAAACCATCAACTAGTTATTGCCGTAACAACGCAACATGATGTCTGAATTCGCTATTAGACACGGTCGCAAATTCTGATTGGCATTGCCTTCTATGGAGAAATTTTATTGTACTAAATATTCTATTTTTTCGACTTATTGCACTTGGATTAATATAGCATATTAATATTTTTAAGTGGTTACAGATGTTCATGGACCATCATAAAATTTAAATTGGATATCTAGTGAGATTAATGTAGGTAAATATTGACGTTAACGCTCAGTAAATAACGTAATGTCTGCCTGTGTGGAAGCCGAATCCAGGACTTCCGTTTCACACGGGTTGTTTTACCGTTGTGTCATAGGTACAAGTCATCTAATAGAAAAAACAATAACATACATTTAAGGATTACGAACAAACCTGCCATCATTAGCCATGCAAATTACTCCACGTCTGTCATGTGGCACTATGAAATTTTCGCAATCCAAATTTATACCTTTTAGACCAAATCCACCACATTGTATCCAACCATCTTTCACAATACGATGAATAGGTGTGCCTGAATAACCACCCTTTGTAGTTTTGCAAAGACCGAGAAAATTTTCACATGTATTGGGTACTAAATCTGCATATAACTGAAAGCATTTGTATGAAAATGTCAAATCAACAAAATTCTGATTGATTAACATATAATTCAGATACTCGTGTGTATGCATCGCTTACCATAAATACCAGAGTCCCCGTATGCTCGTCATTAATCGAAATGTGTATATAGGCACACGGTCTCTGCAAAATGTTATATTCACAACTGTTATGACTACTCAATTACTTTCGTACTTGAATCCTAAAAATTTTAACTTTCTATTTTGAATTTTTTGTTAGTATAATATTTTTCATAGAAAAACTTGAATTTATTATTTGTAAAATACAGCTATTAATCCGTCTTATAGTAATTTAGTAGTAGCGTATCAATTTGGGCTTTGAATAAAGTGACAGTTGAAATACTTACGCCAGATAAATTTACAAAGTTTGAAAATTGATCAACCCCCTCCTTGTAGTAATCCATTAAAATGTGATAAGTGTATTTGGTTTCTACAAGTTCTTTTAGCTCCTTTTCGCCTCCCAGGAATTTACCATTGACTAAAACTGCAACTTGACTATCCAAACAATAAGCGGATCCACCGTACTGGATCTTGAGATCGTTCCATGTTTTCGGCCATTCAACAGTAGTCACTCCTGAAGGATATTTTTTTCAATTAATATCTAACTAAGCGTTAATGTCAATTAGGAGCCGGAGCAGTCGTAAGATGGTTGTATTGAAAAGAACTTAACTTTAGTGTTAGGCAGATAACTATAGCGGGGTCTAGTAGACAATATTAGAAAGAGTCCTAGACAAAGACAAAAAATATATAAAGAAAAGATAGTAATACCTCTAATGATAGGATCATCAAAGTGTTTCCATCTATACTTATGTAAGCCTTTCACTAAATTAACACAGTAATTGAATTCCTTTGTAATCCGGTTCCCAATTATCGTAAATTTTAAACGATCTTTATCGGGGAGTTTTTCCTTTGTATGAGGGTATATAGGATTATTCATAGAATTGTGTCCATATTTTATTTTGTTGGTGTATTCATTTTTTATTAGTCTTCCCCACGGGTGATGCGACGGTAGTTTTTCTTTGAAATTATGATATAAAGACATATCTGTGTACTGTGTAAAGAATAATGAAAATTAAAGTGACTTTATTTTGTATGTCTAAATGTCATTTTTGATTAATTAAGATAACAAACCCAGGATACGACATGTAGATCCTAATATTACATCTTGACACAATACGAACTTTTGTATCTAACGGCAACTGTGCATACGATTGCGACGGCGATGAGTTTGATAACATTCGGTGCCGGTACCAACTGTAGCACTAATAGCAGTGTCGACGAAGACGCCGTTCCTACTAGAGAAAAAGGCTCAATAACGGCCGATTTTATTAACAGTCAACAGTTTTTGAGTGAATCTGAATGTAGTCAAGTAATACACTGCTACCTATAAAAGTCGAAAATGCGTCATTTTAACAGCAAAACTAAAATAAAACAGTTATAATTAAAAGAAAATAATGGAAAAATACTATTTATGAAAGAGATTCAAATAGCATTGAAAGAAACTATATTAAAATCCTGCCAAAAAAAAGAGTTTCTTTACAAGAAACTATATTTAAAATACATTCCTGTCAAGTATCCTGTGTCATTGTTAATATGTCAACTGTCACAAAGCAATCACAAATTCAAATTTGTCAATGTCACTGGCTCGGTGTTTATAATATTAAATGAATTGTGAGTAAAATGTGTTACAATTATATACAGATACTAAATTAATGTGCACAATTGAAATGGTTGTTTGAGGCCAGAAAATTTAGTTGATATGAAATTTCATATGTCGTTTGATAAAAAAATAGTTTTTATTAAATTCACAGAGAAATGGACAGTAGAACGCCTGAACATTTTGCATTGATATCTGGAGAGCTGTGTAGTCTGCTGTACGTACAAGATTATAATAAAGGAAAAATAAATTCTCTTATAGATGAGCTGAACGCTAAAACTTATAAAGCGGAATTATTGATACGAAAGCAGGTATATTCAAATTGGCTTATGTACTCGTGCCTAATATATTAAAGAAGTCGTGCAAAATAAATGAATCATCCAAAATGTTTGCTTTTCCAGGATGTTATATCGTTAGTATCTGCACTTTGTAGTAATATAAGACCGATTGATGAGTTTTTAGCGGCCAAATCTTCGCATTTAATAAATAACATGGTAACTAAACAAAGTATACCATTCACTAGGGACTACCTTTGGAAGGCTATCGCTTGGCATATAGATTGTTTGAAAACATGTTCTGATATTATTATGCCTGATATTCTGCATAACATGCAATGTATATTACATTGTGACCCAGCTGCAGGGCAAAAGGTATGTTCTTAGATATTGTAATAAAAAAAGATAATATATGTAAGTAACACATGAATGAATATTTACTTGTTAACTTTTAAAATTTCAAATATGTAAATTGTATTGTATTAAAGGTATTTCATAAAATTTTCAGTTTGCTGAAGACTTAATAGGAGTACAAGGTATTCTTCTCAACATTATAGATGTGGACAAAAGTCACAAGATAAGTGTTTACAATCCACTGCAAACTTGTTTGATTGCTTTGAAGTGCATAATTAGTTTGATAGTAGTAGATGACAGCAAAACTGAACCATCAAATGTTAAAGCCGAAACAAAGGAACATGTTTCTGCAGTGATTGTAAAATTTCTAATGAAAGGATACACAAGATCTCAAGATGAATTTCTTTATTGTAAAGTAAGTTACAGGAACAACAACTAAAATAATGATTTATGAATGTTATCTTAATGACACTAATTCTCTAATTTCTAATTTCAGGTAGTGATATCAGCTTTAAGAGTATTATCTCATCTGTATTTTAATGACCAGAATCTTGACTTTTCCATGCCAGATGTAATCGGTCTTTGTCGGTATTTTATATTGTATGGACTTATAGATCAAAAAGCTAAGCCAGAAAGAATAATGCCTTCACAACAAACGATGGCTACAGTGCCCACGAAACCCAACCCTAAAGGAGGCAAGGTAAGTTTATATAATTAGAAAGTTATTAACTTTACTTTAATATTCATTAAATTCTTAAGTTTTCTTTATCTTATATTACAAATACTGTTTTGTGGTAAAAGCTTTGTTTAAATACAAAACTGTTTTTAAGCATCATGGCTGAGTTTAATAGGAAAACTGAATATTATACATGAAAAATCAAATAATACATTCAGACACATAATATAACTCTCATAATCCACCATAAAGCATTGTTTTGGTGGGAGAGGTGCGCTACACTTTCAAGGGAGAGAACCATCTTAGTTCTTGGGAGTAGAAATGCATCTATGTTCGAGCTCAGATTGGATTTCGGTCGTGTTTGCATAGATATCTATGGTCTGTGACTAATTTCCATCTGGTGGTTTGCATGCTCCTTTGCTATTCTTATCACATAAAAAAATAAGCTTGTAAATGTTATATGTAAAGTTCAATGAAGTTTATCTTTAATATTTATATTAATGGTGTTTATTTCAGAAACAAAAAGTGAGAAAGCAAAGAAATAATGCAATTGAAAGTTTGAAGAAAGAAATCCCAGTATCTGATCGTAGTTTAATGAAAGATGTGGGTGATTTTGAAAATAATTCAGCATACAAACCTGCTTCTCAAAATTTTTTAGAACCATTAAAGGCAAGGAACTGCTGGGCTCTTACTAGTGACTCAGATATGTCAGATATGGAAAATGGTAGAGAAGCTAAACTTATTGCATTGAAATCTAGAGTCAGGCAAAGTGCATCTAATTTATTTTTGGTATTATTTAAGGTTAGTGTGTAATCATATTAATGAATATCAATTTACTTAAATTGTTGTTGATGAAAGTTTTGAAGAGTCACCATTTGTATTGTATAACTTCATAGTATGCTGTAATATCATTAACATTAATTTAAAATGATTCTGCAGATAAAAAACGTGAGTTTTGTCACACTTTAGAACGCACCTTATTGGTTTAATATTTGACATGACGATTCCGCAAGCTGGTTTACAGACTTCGGGAAATTCCAAATATCTTATATTCTTTTTCTGATTATTTGGTCTACTATCCCTTATATTTTCAATTCACTTACCTATAATGTGGTCAATTATCTTCTATCGCCTCAACACGATGCATTTGTTTTCAGGTTAAAGAAAAAAAAGAAATATTTGGTTACTGGTGGGCTTTGTTACCAGATTCTCCTGAGGTCAACAATTTGTTCAGAGAGGATGCGGCTAAAAAAACTCTTGCATATTGTGCTATAATGGACCCTATAGCAAGCAGTCGAGCAAGTGCCCTCAGTGTGATCCTGGCTCTCCTGGCAGGCTCTAAAATGTGTCTTTCACAAGCTGAAACAAGGTACTTCTTTTTTTTTAATATTTTGATTATACACATTTATTTTTAAATATCTGATACTCTGTGTACAAGTAATTATCTTCTTGGAGAAAATTATTAAAGAAAAAATATAGTCATGGGTATTACTTATAAATAATGTATGTAAAGTGTTTTCCTATTTAATAAGACCATCAAGTAGCATGATAAATAACAAGTATCCTCAAAATGTATATATACTTAACGATCGGGAAACTTGCACAATAATAACTTTTAAGCATTTTTTATCTACTGGCTATAATAGTAAATGGGATAATTTTTGAAATAAAAACAAAAATCCTTTATTCATTCAAATTTTGTCATTTTACATACATTGAAGATTGAAATATCTTTTGCAAACATTATTTTGCGGCTTACCATAACAAAGACTTTATTCAAACACAATACTAAATATAACTTTTAATTGGATTAACTCAAGTGAATAACGAAAACTAAGAAGGTTTATTTTGTTGCAGCAAAAAAATAACTACATCATTCATTCCGTTCTCGATATCATTGGGTTATATAACTACGTATATGCATAAGGTTCTCACTGGAATTTTGGATAGCGAGAGAAGCCATGCTGTTATCATAGTTGCCCTGAAATGTTGCGCCGCTCTTGTTCAGGCGACACCATATCATAAAATGCAGGAAGGCCTTATAGGTGATCTCGTTAGATCTACTAGGAAATTTTTAGTCCACAGAGGTAAACAACTTATTATTTTAGTTAGTGACATAATAATTATGTGCTCTTTTTGAGTATTTGGTTGATGTGTGAATGATAATCTTGAGAGATCCGAAATATTCTTTTAGCGGGATTCAAAATTATATTTACATGCATGTTCTTTTCTGTACCAGTTCCATGGTTAAATATTCACAAAGACTCTATGTAAAGTTATGTATTGTTCAGTCACTTCCATGGGTAACCTTTACAGAAGGACATTTGTCCGTGAACAAACAAATACTGTAAATTGAAAGAAAGAAAGAAATCATTTGATCTTGGCATACACCACAGCAATAATTAAATTAACAACAAACAAAAAATAATATTAAGAAAAATACTTAAAAAAAAACAATAATAAAAATAATAAATAAAACTAAAACTAAGAAAATAAAAATTCACCTTTACTTTTTATCATATAGATTAAGACAAATTAGATGTAGAAAATACACATAACTTTGTATTATATTTGCAGATGTGAAATTACAAGTGGGTGCACTTATAACTATAGGATGTGTTCTATCAGTGGACCCAAAAGTTGACGAAATTTTGAAAGCTATGGAGAAAGATTCAGTGCCTTGTAAAATAACAAATATATCGGTAAATAAAGACAAAACAGTAGAAATAGACGAATGTGACGACTTTGAAGAGGGCTACTCTGATGACGAAATGTTCACTGCAGATGACAGTCAATCGGTAGTAAATAGTGTTCCAGAAGGAGATTCAAGATATGAATTAAAATTCTATTTTAATAGTTGGGTTTTGGATATTTGCTTCAAGAATTTGGGATGGATTTTTAAAGGAAATGAAAACGTGGTAAGGCACTTTAAAGCATAAGTAGATTTTTTTGGATTTCGTTTTAAAATAAATAGGTAGCATTTCTCTTAATTTCACTTCTAAACGAATTTAATTGTCGGGTAAATGAACAGTTTCTTAATCAAAAACAGATATACTAAACTTAAAACAACTTATTCTAAAAAAAATTCTTGTGTTTTATCACTAATCTCTGGAAATATTGGACTAAAAAAAAAAAAAAAGATTTGGTTAGCCACTTATTTAGGAATACCATTACTATGTAATGTCAAACTAAATTTATAATCTATTTTTTTTGTTGTGTTTTATTTTTAATCTCTGGAAATACGGGACAGAAGAAATATGATAGGTCACTTATTTACGAATACTTACCACTATGTTATATCAAGCTACGAGACTTTTAATCCGAAGGCATAGAAAGTTAATAAAAGTCTCATGTATAAAAAACATTAAAATTTTTATTGTTATGCAATTTGTAATATATCATTTTTAATATTCCAGAGATGTAAACCCTCAGTAATACCTGTGATACTGGAATCTCTCCAAGTGCTATCAGCAATTGCACATCATCACCTGTCGTACCTCTTGCTTCCCCATATATCGCTCCTAGCGGATGTTCTCTCGGAGATGTTGCAGCATGAACATCAAGACGTCGTGTTGCAGTCGGCGCGAACTATCAGTATTATCGGTGACGCTATACAGAAATTGGGCAAGTTATTTTTTATTGAATAAATTTGCCTTTTGACGTGATAACCTTCCATAGATCGACGAACGCCTGCTGCAAGCGCGAAAAGGTGGTAAAGCCGTTAGAGCTCGCCCAGGGCGGTACCATCGCCACCCTCATAATCCGCCGTAAAGCAACATGTTCTTCATGTATTGTGTTTCGGTTGGGGTGGTGTGGTTGCCGGATACACATTATTGCAGGCGACCATCTTAGTCCTCAAGAGTAGGAACGCATTCGCGTCCATCCTTAAATAGAACTTCTGTTCTATTTGAGATTGGACGTGGTTGTCCATGGGCTGCAGTGACCACTTAACACCAGGTGGCCTGCATGTCCGTTTCTTATTCTTTCGCAAAAAAAAAAGTATGACTCATTGTCACCTTCCTTCTGAGCTTCACAATCGGCCTAAGCGTTCGACCCTATCCTTTAATTATAAACTTTAAATATAAATTATCCTACTTACTAAAAAAATCAATTATGCCTTTTTTGTACTACACAAAATAATGATATAATTCAGGAATAACATTTGATTAAACTTATAAAAGTATGAATTTTTTCATCCATGTTTCATTATAACGTAATCGCGTATAATTATCGTTTGTAAATCGAATTTCCAGACAACCATTTTTTTAAGTTACTTTTATTCGAATTTTCGGCTTTGCACGCGCAATGTTTTAGATTCGAATCTCTGTGATTTTTTGATTGCGTGGACATGGGCCTGTATTATATGTTATGAGGCGATTAATCATAGGTTGCCATGAATCATGATATTAATCGTCGATTTCTAGTAATACTTTTGTTTTATATGGAGTTGGTTACTGTTGTCCACTTACAATGACCACTTACTATGGGGTGACCATATTAGTTTACAACGTGATTTCCTAAAAAAAGTTTATTGTATTTGAAGTATTTTAAACTATTTTACTTTATAGAGCACACAGAGCAAGCACCGCCCCTCAACCAGTGCGTGTACATGTGGGAGAAGTTGATAGCGCCCTTGTCTGCGGTACTGCAGTCACATGAGAACTCGCCGGCTAAAGCAGTCGTATGCGATTGTATCGCTAATATCGGCGAGAGATCGTTTAAAGAATTGCCGGTAAAAAGTATTAATGTATATTAATTATGTACAATTCTATTTCAATATTGTTTTTCTTGTTATAGTACCGATAAACCTCTTCTTACTTGATTTTGTTACGTCAAATCTTATTTGATGGTATGGAAAGTGCCATAAAGAATAATTGACTATAATATGACATAGTAAATAAATACCGTTATAATCATTAATTGCTTTCCAAATTTGAAAACTCTAAAACAACTACATCAAAAAGTTTGTTAGATGATTTATCTATAAGCAGGGTGTTATTTACAGAATCGCCAGCAACTATTCTGCTGTGCGTTGCTCGTGGGGTCATGTAGCGACGAGGAGGCTACAGTTCGCGCCGCCGCTGTGAGGGCATTGGCCATGACTGTCATGTATCGGACTTTAAGAGAGGTGATTTTATATATTACTATGTTTTTACGAAGAACGCAAACATTCTTACAGATATATAAACAAAAAGTATTACATAAGGTATAAGGTAGTCATAAGTATGGTGTGATTGGCTCATTTTTATATTAGAAGATTATCTTAGTCCTCGACGGTAGGAATTAATTTGTGGTGGACCTCAGGCGATACTCCTGATCTTTATGGAGATAAAAATTTGTATAAGTAACAAAGACCACTGAATATTTATTTATCAGTAACATTGTTTAGTTTTTATTCATAATAACACCGGGCAAAACATATATACCCAACAAATTATATAGTTACATATTGTTAGATAATACTTCATTTATTGATGTATTTTTTTTAATTATAATAGCATTTACATTGTCTAATTAATTATTGTCGCATATGTCATTGAAGTGTTTTTTAATTGAACATATTGAGTGTAAGAGTGTAGTCTACTTCACAACTGGCGGACGGCATATGTATCTGTTTTGCTAATTTTCAAAAGCAATAGGCTTCAGAGATTGTTTACTGATTTAATTTTTAGTTATTGAGTTTTTTTTAATTGTGAAAGAGTAAGAAACGGGCATGCAGACCACCTGATGTTAAGTTGTCACTGCAGCCCACGGACAACCACGTTCAATCACAAATAGAACAGAAGTTCTATTTACGGATGGACGCGGATGCGTTCCTACACTTGAGGACTAAGATGGTCGCTTCCAATAATATGTATTCGGCAACCACACCTCCCCAACCGAAACACAATACACGAAGAACATGTTGCTTTACTGCGGGTTACGAGGGTGGCGGTGGTACCGCCCCGGGCGAGCTCTGACGGCTCTACCACCTTTTAAAGAGTATTTTATTTTCTTTATAGGACCTATGTTTTGTCAGTGATTGTGGTGAAAATATATTGAGAGCTCTTGCGGAACCCACTTTAGTGATACGGACGAAGGCGGCCTGGGCTCTCGGGAATCTTAGCGATGCGCTTGTCTTGAATATGTAAGTTTTAAATTTGAATTGGAGCAGAATTGTATACTCTAAGTTTTCATTAGTATGGTAGAGTGAAATGTGACCATTAAGAGCTTTAGCAGAAATGATGTGGATAAAACCTTAGAGGTAAAGTAATGTTATTTAAAATTACATATTTAGGTACAACCTCAGTTAGGTCTAAAATACGCATATGCGTTGCTATTCCTAAGGACTAAGAAGTTCGCCTCGTTTTGTAAGGAAAGCCGATAACCACAATCACCTAACCAATACATAAGGGCTGCTTTGTAGATTATAACGGCGAAAGTAGTACTTTTCCTGTAAAGCTACTGTTCTATCATTTGTTGGAAGAGGGTTGAATCCACAATGACTCGTAATGAAGAATAAGTATTCGATCTCATCGTTTAGATACCTCTCATCTGATTCTGATTGATGCTCCAACCTTGTAGCGTCTTTATAATAGACAAGTATTGTTAGAAACCGCTTTAGATATTTCTTAGTGTTATGTTAGAACAATTAGGCCTGTTAGCACTTGTTGACATTCCGAAATAAAGTATATTTAAACCAAAACAACCTTATTTTTATAATAATTTAACGGAAACGAAAACATGAATTTCAACAATGAAATACATTTATTTATAAGGTATATAGTAGATACACGTTGTTTATTATTTACTACTTTGAACAGGGACGAGCCGGATATCGACGACATCGACGATGACCTTCTGCTTCGCCTTCTAGAGGTCAGCATTCAATGCGCTAATGACAACGATAAGGTAATCACTTGATTATATACAATACATGAGACGTCACGCTTCATATACAGGGGGTGTAAAAATACGTTTACAATTAATGACCAGAGGTACAAAATAACCTAACCTACTGAGTAACCTAACCTAACTTACTGAGTAACCTTTTTTTACGTGGGGAAACCCATCATGGGTACCACTCGGTCGCGGAGGCAACCAAGTGGTTATGCCGGACTCCTACCGGCTAAAACCCCACGGTGTTCCTCGAAACGCCCTTTGTCGGGACCATGGGTACGCTTTTGCATTCTTCCGCAGTCCCGACGACGTAGGCCCGTTTGGGCTCCTCTTTTTTTCAAGGGACGGAGCTGGAGTTACTGCGTCCCGCCGTCTTCGAGGTGCGCGCAGGAACACGCGCGCCCACTTCGAGGCTACTAGTATACTAACTTACTGAGTAACCTAACCTAACTTACTGAGTACCTAACCTAACCCACTGTGTTAGGTTTTTTCGTTACGGAATTTCTTGATTCGGTCGCCGCGCTCAAAGCCCGCGATAAAAGCTATGCAATAGCTTAATAATTTTGCGTTTAACGTGATGTCACTTTTACTATATAGGGTATAAAATTACGTGTACTAGTTATGACCAGTGTAACAAAATAATTACATGTTACATTTGCTGTCATCCCTATTATATATTGGCTTAAACTACGTTAAATATTATAAACAGTGTTAAAAAAGTATAATAGAGCTAATAATTTAGTTTTATGACGTACGTATGTATTTGCCCGCGACTTTGTGTGCGCAACATTTAAGGATTCAATGTCGTTACTACTTCGTAAATATTATGTAAAGAATATAAAGATTAACCTATGTTTATAATATATTTCCATCAAGATTTTAGATAAAAAAGAAACCATTACACTATATATACACTTAATCGTATCAACATTGTTTATCGGAGTTCATTGCACTCTATATAAATAACTAGATACAATATCTATTACTGGGCATTCCAAATCAATCTGTTGCATAATTACAGGTGAAAATGAGCGCTACACGTGGCCTTGGTAACTTCCTGCGGTTGATAAGGAACGATAACTTGCAACGTTGCACGCAAATGAAGACCTTATGCGAGGTGGCAATAGAGAAGCTTTTGCACTGCGCGTGCAAAGTATCCAATATGAAAGTAAGGTGGAACGCTTGCTATGCTTTAGGCAACGCTATGAAGAATGAAAACCTCTTCACGTATTTCAACGGATGGCAGGTAATTCTATAGTAAAGTCTCATTATCGTCACTAATACCATCATTATCTTTGTCATTATTATGATGATCATCAACACGGTCTGTATGTGTGGGTGTACACAAGACCAGCACACAACTTATATATATGTATGTACATATGCCGCAGGGAATCGTAGCTTATTTTAAATAAAATGAAGGTTAAAATCGAGCTGCATTTCACTGATGGTAAGTGAAGCTACTAAACACACAAAACGTCGCTACACCTGAGAACTCATATAGCCTAAAATATTTGTAAGATGATAAAACAAAAGTTCGAACGGAAAAGTACTATTGTTGCCCTTATAATCCGCGCGTAAAACAGTTCTTGTATTTCTGTTGAAGAGTTCCGGTTTTTAGCTATACTTATAGTCGACGCGACCACCTCAGTCCTCAGGAGTAGCAGGAGTAGCATAATGTACGATGTCTGACAGGCCTTTTTTGAGTTTAGACGTGGATGAAAGTACGCTATAGACCATTTAACATAGACTGGCGTCTCGTTTACTACTTTTCCAACTTAAAAAAACTTATAAGCAAGCATTTTTTCACCGAAACGCAATAATTATTAACAATCACCAAAGTCCGAAACGGGTGTGGCGATTGAACCTCGTATAGATTCTACCTTCTTTCATATTACGAAAACTGTAAGCGGTATTTAATTGTTAAATTTATGTTATCCTCAGGGCCTTGTATTCTCAAGCTTATGCACTCTAATGCAAGAGTGTAAGAATCTCAAAGTGCGTATCAATGCGGCGGTAGCGCTGCGAGCGTGCGTCGTCCGCGAGCAGTACGGGGCGCACTACACGCTCGTGTGGCGAGGCATCATGGCCGCCATGGAAAACGCTGCTAATGTCGATGATTTTACCGAATATAAGCATAAGGATAATCTTATTGAACAGGTAAATTTTATGTACTAATACTACGAACATTTAAAACGCACCAAATATGCATATTATTGTAAGTTCTTAAATTTGCCGTTTTCGTTAAATATTTTTGTCTTTGGTATTGATGCATAGACAATATTCGCGATTATTAAAGTTTTTAACTCTGTGTCTCTATGACTGTTATTGTATCACGCGTAATGCGTTGAAACAGTTTGTTTTTATTTTTATTTCATTTTGCAGACTGCATCTATATAAAATACAGCAATGTATTTAGTGACTTTTGCAAATATATTTTTCTCCCCGTTTTATTTTAAAATTTCCTTCTTTTTAAATTCTTGCAGACATAATCTTGAGTAGAGCCAGTAACAAACCATCATCATTATCATCAACACATCACTTTACTGCTGTACGTGGCTTTCCTCTCAGAACGAAAAGAATAAGGCCATAGATCACAATGTTGGTCTAAAACGGTTTAGTGAACATTGCACATTTATGAGAATTTTGGGAGAACTCCTATGCGTTTAGGTTTCCTTATGATAATTTCCTTTACTGTTAAAGCAGATGATAATGAATTTCTAACACTCACATATTATTGAAAAATCAGAGATTCGTGGTTCATAGTCCCATTCTGGACTCCCTAGGACTTATCGTTAATATACGATTTCCAACTAATGTCAGTGCGGAATATATACATTTTATTATATAACGCGTACTCACGATTAACGCTTTTAAATTGCCGATATTTCGAACCAGTTGCACGGCTCGTGGTCACGGCGAAACCTATCCTTAAGATATCTCAGCGTCTTATTATTGGTAATTTATAATATTGCTTTATTTCAGTTGTGTGTTACCCTGGCCCACCTGTGTTGTCTTCTCAAGCAAGTGGACCTCGCAGACATACTGGATCCTCTCGTGTTCCACTTCGACTGTGCCAAATCCCTCCTCACGCAGCTGTACCACAAACTGCCACCAGAGAACTCCTCCTGCCTTAAGATACTACAAGCGGCTCGATATGTTACAATGGACTTGACTACGACTAATGAAACACAATCGCAATCTTTGGGAATGTTGCAAGAAATGTTTATTTGGGATATGTAGGCTAAAAAACACGCTTAATATACTTATAGGCGCTCTAGGATTTCCTTCGTTCTAGGTTTTATAAACTTTACGCGTAAAAAGGTCACTATATCTATGCCTATCTAAATCAACCAGAAGTTACACAAATATGGGAGTATACGAGTATCAGATACAAAACGCAAAGGTTTCGCGGTTTTTGTTTCTCTTTGCTAATGATGGATCCAGAACCCCCGTAAACTCCCTTATTTACGTCTATGCGCCCTATGCTGTTTTATCACATGGATAAGTAAGATGCATCTTTTCATCTCGTTCCCTCACAAGCCGACAACAGGTTACGCGAAGAAAGAGCTGTTTATTTTTTAACAAACATCTAGTGCAGGTTGGCTGATTAAATTTAAAGTATTAAAAAAAAAATATGTTGAATTAAGTTTAATTTTATTTTATCAGGAAATGGGTACTGTTAATTATAACAGTACGAATATTATTGCGTATAGCAAAATGTCTTATTGGCACATATTTTTAACTTTAAGAAAAGTTGTATAATTAAAGACTAATTTATATAACGACACTACCATAAAGTAACTAGTTGTTATTTTTCTAAACGTCATTTAAGAGTTATTAAGTTCCTTTTTATTTATTTGTTTTTTACTAAAATAAATGTTTATTAATAAATATTAAACTTTCATTTAGAAAAAACCTTAAATATTATTCAGCGGTATTCTATTTAACAATACATAATAAATTGCGATGGTATCGTCGTATATTTTTATTTATACTTCTTTATGTTTTGGTATTTCGGTATGTGTTGCTAGTCCTGAAGACAAAGATGGTCGACTCGCTTGTTAGAGTACCCTGCAACTTATTAACCGAAATACGAGTTGCTTCACGGTAGATTATGATAGCGGTGGTACCTCGCTAGTCAGACTGTCCTACCACCTGTCATACTAATTACCACTGTCACATCTTCGTATCCGACCATAACTGGCTGATCGCGTTCGGCGGTATGTCGCAATTATACCTGCTAGTAAGTCTCACGTATTTCGTGTACATGCAATATGTAGTTAAGAATCGAACGAACAGATTTAGTGCAAATTAGCGATGGTCACGTAATGAGGACGTTTTACTCTTTGAAGCGACACAACTGCATCACACACATTTCACGTGCCATGCAAAGGTAAAGTCCATGTCAATATTAGCAAACCATTTTAATAAAAACCTCACCAAGTTTTGTTAAAATGTAACAAGTCACGCGCTAAATGGAATTGTAAACGCCTATAATCGTATTTTGGGGGTTTCAACTAGATACAACTCGTTTCACTACGTTTACTAACGATATTGATTTAAGTAAAAAAACAACTCGTAGGAATGAAGAAGATATACATTTTATAAAAAAAAATATACGACATACTGATGTGAGATTTAAATAAATATTTATTATCATCAATAATTACAGGCCCATTACCAGAGAGGGATCTACTTTCCAAATTTGTATCCTTTCTTACAGTTGTTAATCTGTTTGTTTTTTAAATTGAAAACGAGCTATTAAAATATTAAAATTATATTTGATTTAAAAATCATAGTACGAAAAATGTGGTGAATTCACTTAGAATAAATCAATACTTTATGTTTGGAGAATATTCTTCGAAAAAATTAATTATTCAAATATTAAGTCAATTCAACTGTTATTAATAGGTAATCGACAAGTTCAAATTGGATTTTTCAATAAATCTGAAATATCCATTTCCATCCATTCCATTGAAATATCCATTTTTTAACCTTTAAAATATTAACATGGGCTAAACCAATTTTCAGAATATAATACTTTACCTATGAAATTGCCGGTCTGACGTACTGGCAATTTCAAATCATAATATTTTTTGGCTAATAAATGTAATTTCAAATGAATTTTATTTTAAAAACATGGAATTATTTTTTCTAAAATCACAGCTTTTTAGCAAATGGATGGAGCATTACTGCAGATGTGTACTGAACACAATAATAGTGAAGCTTGTACGTGTCCAACCAGCTTTGGTCAATCGTTCGGCTTCACTGCTCCTGCACGACAACGCGCGACCTCATACTGCACACCGGACGGTCTCCAAGCTACAAGAGCTGGGGTTGGAAGTTCTCCGCCATCCGCTGTACTCACCAGACCTTGCGCCTACAGACTTCTTTGTTTTCCAGAATTTGGCTGAGCTAATTTCTTCAAGAAGGGCATCAATAAGCTACCAATGCGTTGGCTAAGGTGCATTAATTGCAGGGGTGATTACTATGATTAATAGAAATAAAAAATATAAAAAAAAATACGCTTCATTTATTAGATGAAAAACAGCAATTTCATAGGTAAAGACCTAATAATAAGGACTTTCAATAAAATTTATATCAATGTACATATTGATCTCGAAGATACTAAAAAATAAAAACATTTTTCCATTAAAAGCTGTAAAATATTCGGAAATTTAGCTTTTTATATTTACCTACCGTTAATTGAAAGGTGATATAAAAGACTAAAATATTTTACTTAAATTTGCGTACTATCATTAATTAATTGTATTTTATATTTAAGTAAGTTCCTACACCTAACAACGTAATTAGATTGATCTGCATCGTAATGAACTAAAAATAGTGATATGAAGTTCTAAGTCCATTTCTTATCACCGAGTTCCGGTTAGAACTAGCTACTCACACCCAACAGCTACTCTATGATTAGTCAGGATTATCTAACGGTCATGTAAAGTACGTGATAAGTTTAATTAAGAGAGCCCTTAGGGGCATTGACGCAAATCAATAAACAGTTAATTAGAGAGGTCAAGTACTGATCATGTATTGATAAAATACACTCGTATTCTTGTGAATATGTATTATGAATATACAGAAAAAAGGGGATGGCTTTTCCCAGAAAAGATTAAATCATATATAAGATATAAACGGATGTTTCAGAATCATTCTAGCTATTTATTCAAAATCAGAATATTTTTCTATAAGTCAAAATTAATGGAAATAACTACTTCCATAAAATACTCGTATATGTTCGAAACATAAACGAAACACTTGTACCCAGGTGTAAGTAGAAGTCTTTTTTTAAACGTAACTGTAAATTAAGTGCGTGGGATTTAATATACATGTAATTGAGTTATTTTACTAACGGAAATTATTTTCCGATGTTTTTTACTTACCCAACGTTAGGTAAACGCGTAGGACGGATTATCTTCGTGATGTGTTTGTAAAAAGGACTTGTATACGCCAGCATGTACGTATGCCAAAGGTCTATTATAAATAGATACGATGTTTACCTCGTCTTACTAAAAATATGGCATACAAAACAAGTACGATAATCATTCTAAAGTCCAGTTAAAGTTACTTTGATTTGGTTTGCATCTGCGTAATCATTTAGAGGGGAACCACTAAAGGTTACGTCAATAAATCTTAGTGATCGTATCTTTTGTTGAAATATCACATATGCACGGTTTCCACCGGTAAATATCGTGAGAAGTTAGAATTGATGTTAATATACAAGTTAAATATACTTTTTATCATTTTACCTGAAAGATTTTAAATTAATATTTAACTTACCTATGTTTATGATACTATGTAAGATAGCTATATTACAAAAAGATGTGTTTTACATATTTAACAAATCTATCTGCTAATAAAACTAATAAAAACATCATGTTTTGAATATTACTTTTTAATCACTCCTATAGGTCCTATAGGTTTGCCGTGGTTCTGATAGCTTCAATCCAAGGGTCTGCGAACCTAGAAAGAAAAGAAACTACTTTATTCGGACTAATGTTAATGCAACACAAATTATCATAATACTAAATACAAAACAGTATTAACTACATAAAAACAAACAAAACACAAAACTTAGAGGTATTCATCTCTATTCGGGCGATACTTTATCTATTGTCACCGCGTATCTTTATAAAATGGTCTACGTCCCGACAAGCCAAGGCCTGTAAAAGGCATCTACGCGTTTTATTGAAACGGAGTTTTCCATTGCTTTTTCAAATCTTACATAATTTTTACATATTTTTAAGATAAAAAGATATACATGTGTATTTTCTATGTACTAACATACTCATAACCTTTACATAACAACCATTCTTAGGTACAATAACTGGCATATATTACACGTGCTACTGATATAAGACTTAATTACTAGATGTATTTGCAATGCTTAGCGAATGTATTAACAATAATTTAGTGTATCTAGTTTATTTGTTGTATGTAGATAGGTATCGCTAGTTTAGTAACCGGTACCTAGTCGTGTATAGTTAATAAATAGCACTCATTTATTATAAAACTGTCGTGTCAAGTAACCAAAAAATACGGATATATAATTAATAAAGCTAAATTCTTTTTAACACTATCCTATCCATGTGTATACTTGCCTGCACAACGAGACCCCAATGAGCCTAAATACGGTATGTCTGATGTAAATTGTTGGGGAGTTGAATACACTGCAGACTGACCTAGTTTTGGCATTAGGTCAAAATTACCATATTATCACAGTATGATCGATGTTGCTTAGTGCAACAAATTTCAGCCTGACTTAATTTCAACGGAAAACTGTAAAGGATTTAAACTGTTCTAAATGGTTTTGTAACCTAAACGTATGACGTAACGCAGTTAACTAATCCAAATAATGATGTTTACTGAGATTATGAATTGCAGACATGTCGGATTTCGAGTTTTAGCAAGTATATTTATGTAAGATAATGTTAATATCCTTAAACCAAATTATAGTTTTAAGGTTCCATAGATAAAACGCTTAAAAAGGAATACATATTGTAATTTTGTCATGTCCGTCTGTCAACGGTCATTAGAACCGCACAAAAAACTTCGTAAGGTCACATATACTACTATGTATATAAAGCTTTGGTGAAATTTGAAAAAATGTATAAATAAATTATGTACTATCACACTCTTAAATGTAACTGAGGGATAAATATTATCCTCTATGACAGTCGTTTATAGTAATTTTCATTTTTTACTGTTATGAAATATTTTCTTCAAAAGTTATCAAAAATAAAAACATAATTATGCCACAAGCAGGAGTTCTGGATGGCATTTTTAATTTGTATTATTTTTATTAGGCTTAAGGTATTTAATGTAGGTAATGTGTTTTTCATACGATTTTAGAATTTCAAGTGAAATTAAGAAAAAACAAAACATTTAAGGAACATTTATTTGAATAAGATAAATGGTTTATTTTCGGCTACATGAATATTAATTATATTAATTATTAAACTAATTTTGGCGTAGCTAACGATTTTTCTAAGGCTGCAGTCATTCTACTGAACTAGCCACAACCTTCAATAAAATTCTTTAGTATTGCCGATTTATCTAGGGAGAGCAAAGAAGTTTTTAAAGTGCTCCTAACCCTTGCCCTCTGTAGTTACGCACATGGTGGCATGTTATCCAGACTTTTGAAATCTTCACTGCACGTGTTCCAACACGAGTTGGGCTACTTACTTTTAATAGCTATGCAAGATCCTATCACGCACAACACACGTGAGATGTCTGGTATGAATGCACTTCAAGCCTTTCTAATTTAGTTTGTAAGATTTGTGTTAGATAGCGTGTTTAGGTAGGTGTATATAGGTATATTCACAGCTACCTAGACACTGATTGCATGTATTGGAAATATTTCTAAATGATGCCACTTACCGATCATACTTTATAAAAAAATGTGAGATGCCAGGTTTTTTCACATTAGGAATGCTTAATACATAAATACTAAGGATTTGGCGAACTTATATATAAATTGTTTATAAAAAAATATTATTACTTTTTGTATGGTCAAAAATATTATTATTATTATTATTATTATATTTAAAACTAACTCTTCAAATTTTGCTATGAAATAGATATACCCAATAACCAAATTATATAAATGTGTAAATGTGAACAAACTTAATGAAAAAAAATAATAGAATAGAATAGAATAGAATAGA
>DWON01000601.1:0-31045 GCA_018251015.1 Phocides pigmalion okeechobee
ATCGACGCTCAGAGACGGTCCGCTAATAGCACGGAAAATTAGTCCTATTCTATAAAGCACTTACGTCTTAGTACGTCAACGTGTATACACGCTGCGCTACAGATTGAAAATCAAAAACTCTATATTATATCTAACAACGTCTTACACCAGTTATTATAACGTTATAATACGTCGTGCTTCACCAGATGTACCATAGCTTGACTTGTATACGCGCTGTTCGCGTGAACGTGTTAGAAAATAATTTGAACCATGTAATGGATGTACCTAGTATAATAATAACGTTGTGTTCCGGCAGTGCGACCAGCAGAAAGAGGGTATAGTTAACTCGCCAGCCAAGATGGACGACTACTGTCGCGAAAAAGGCTTCGCGGGCTGGTTTGAGACCTCCGCCAAAGAGAATATCAACATTGAGGAGGCAGCCCGATCCCTAGTCAATAAGGTGAGAATATATTTTAATTTACACTTGTACTTGCTAAAAAGAAATATGCAATTAACGATTAATGCGCTGAAATCGATTAAGCTGTTTGTGCATAAGCGTGCACAAACGCACATACAAAAAAACGAAAAACTATTGTTTTGGATTTTAAAGGTGGGAAGAACTCGAACCGGACCGAAGTTCGATTGGGGAGGTTCCACCCCCGCCCTCATATTTTGCCTTAAAGGTGGGAGAACAATAGTTCGACCGGGAAGGTACCACCGCCGCCCTCATAATCCGCCTTAAAGCATTGCTGGTGTTTCGGTTGGAGAGGTGCGGTTATCGGTTACACTGTCAAGCGAGGCGACCATCTTCGTCCTCAGGAGTAGCAACGTATCTACGTTCGAGCTCAGATGGGATTTCAATCGTGTTTGTGGTTGGACGTGTATGTCTATGGACCGCGGCTACTTAACATCAGATAGTTTGCTTGGTCGTTTGCTATTCTTCTCACATAAAAAGATTCTGTTCGGTTAATAAAGGCTCCTTATAATAGTTTTACTCATATATCTTCATGTACAAAGAGCGGCCAGTTACATTTTTTTATCATATTATTTATTTGTATGTACACGGTACTAGAGTAACCAAATAAAATAATCTGTTTTTAACGTAACATATTTTACAACCACCAAACTTATCATTAAGTTTAAACCGGTTTTAGGCTAGTAAAGTATACAAACAAGTTAACCACGGTACCTCTTTTCGTGATTCGTTATTGCATTTTGAACCTTATTTTAAAGATATAAATATCAAAGTTGGTTATAATTATCGTCTAATTATTTTATTTCATAGAAAAAAGTTCTAACCAAAGCCATTAGTTTGGTTGACAGACGCAATACTTTACCAAAATTACGGAAGATAGGTTTTGATAAGCGTTCGTGTCGGGATGCGTTCTGGGATTGAACCTTGGACCTTAAGATCCCTGGTACACACGCACACCAGTACTATTTATATATTGGATTATGTTTTTTGAAAAGAATAGCAAACGAGATTGCCAGCCTCCTGATGTTATGTAGACGTTACAGCCTACAGACTTCCACATACAACTTTAAATAGGACTGAAGGCATATTTCTAGTCATAAGTAGATGCCTCACTGCTCCAGAAGACTGTCATGTTCCTCTCTTAAATAAGTAAAGTTGGCAATTATCCTCTCCAACCATATCACACTCTTGTGATTCTTGTGAATAACTTTTTATTTCACAGCGCAATATCCTCATATTCCGCTGTGAAATAAAAAGTAGCGGCGGTGGTAACTCACTGTTTGAACTAAAGTTCTAAAAGAGATTCTAAAAGAGGTATTCACACGAGGCAATATACTCTTCAGTAGTAACGCTACATCTCTGGCCTTAATGATGTCTGTGTTATTAAATACCGCAACCGTTCACAAGCAACGATGGCCACTTTGCGTGTGGTTTTTACTAGTCCTTTTCTGTAGGAGAAAATAAATTAAACATATTTAATGTTTACTTTATTTGGCTTTAATTCTTTACATGCCCCACTCTTGGGGTACGCGTCAAGCTCACTCCACGAAATTGCTCCAGTAAATTTGCCAACAATTTCAAACTGCCCATAGGATCATCGTCATGTTTAACGACTGTCAGGTATCGAAGACAACTGGGTTCGATTGCTGAATTTTTTTCCTAAACACGTCACGAACAAAACCACTATTCAGTCACTAACAGTCGCCCATCTAATTTCCAACTGCGTTTGATGTTGCTTAATTTGGTCGATCTTTAACTATTAACAAACCGTGGGACGATGTGTTATTTCGTTTATTTATGAGTTTACAACAAGTTGGGCTTCATTTCTGTCGCCGAGTTATCTCCCACATAACAGTCTCCAGTGTTTTTCTACCGTAACTATTGCTCAATATTATGAAACAAGTCGACGACCTCACCGCGAATGGAATGAGAGCTTTGATTTATTATTCAAATGAAATTCTTTCCATAAAAAATGTCACATAAGTTATTCTGTTAGCAGAGTTTCAAGCGAACTGTGCACTAAGAATCGATGTATCGAAACTGTGTTCAATTGAAATTTTGTTGAATTATTAATTGTTGTGTTTTGAAATTTTATTTAAGTCAATATACGAATTGTTTTTAATAGATGCATATAAACGATGCATATATATATATATATATATATGAAGTCATATTGACGTAGATGTAGTTAGCAAAGCAATAAAATAAGGTGATCCGCTATTAAAGTTTGCTTTATTTTTGTTCCAGATTCTTCTAAATGACAAATTACTACACGGAAACGACAAGGATGGCGAGAAGTTTGCGCTCGAACACAAAATCGCAAACGGTGAAAACAGTCGGGATGGCGGCGGTAGTAAATCGTGCAACTGCTGACCAATCACAACGCACCAAATTGTGTCAACCGACCAATCACGTACGAGTATAAACGAGCTTTCCTATTGGATGCATTTTCTTGGAGTTTTCGTAAAATGACTAATATTAATGTTTGGATTTTGAATTAGGTATTCATATTGGGTACAATATGATGATTATTTAGTGCCTTTCACGATCGAATTACAAGCTATAAGAGTGTATAATTCAGATTATAGACTTTATTGTCCCAATTTGACTTCATGAATACTTGTTACATGATGTTGCAGTGTAAATTTTATTCAGGGAGTTGAGTGCCATTTATGGCTGAAGTCATAATTATTTGTAACTTTAAAGATGTATAAATAATACTTACGTTATATTGTTGTAATAAGTATTACTTATTGTATGAGAGCGTGAGAGAAATTTATTAATAAATCGTTTAGTGACGAGAATTGTTTTTGTTTTTGCTCCTTGGTGAACCTAATATTTTAATATAACATTTAAAAACAGATTTTTCTGTTTATTTTTCGTAAATTTGAAGCACAGAAGTGACTAAATTCTCATTCAAAACAAAGAATTTGCAACGTAATAATAGAAATTGGTAGGATGTATACCAATGTGCTATTTAAGTAAAAATAAAGTGAATTATTGGATAAATTTACTTAGTTTTCTTCATTTTCCCTAGTTATATCAACTAAACATAATTTTATTACTAAACGATTTTAATGCCACGAACATTTTGAAAATTGCTTTTCGGATCGAACATATCCGTTGAGCATCATAGTTTGGATCCTTGCTCCAAAGAAAGGTTAGGAAAGATACCTGTTTGAAATGTTTGTGTCCATGGAATCCCCTATCCCTTATCTCTTTAAATAAGGATACTGCTAGGCAACTGTAAAAGGGCATCCAGTTATATCACTCAAAATTCCTACATTACCTTTATATAGTAAAAAGCGTCTACGAATACATAGTCGTAGTGTACGTCCGCAGTCTACGTAACACAGTACTTGTTCTAGCCGTTGTATCCGCACAGTCTTTTAGCACTTGTTCGCCCCTAAGTTTGGGCAGGTTTGTATGAACACAACACTTGAGTCTCTCGCAGTCAAACAGTTAAAATAGTTTTATTTATTTACTTATAATCCAAACTTTTTCATATATCCACGTATTCAAATAAATATACATTGAATTTGAATTTGAATTTGTCTCTTTTATCCAAGTTACAAACAATGTAACATGTGGGAATATAAAAACTGTCAATAAATGATTACTTGATGATAAGCTAACATGTAAATAGAATAGCTTAAAACTGATTATAATAAAAGATTAAGCTATCTACTGTGTGAGATATGAACCAGCACGTTTATCATTAGCAATGCTGACCAAATGAGGTCTCTTTTTTTAAACAGACCATATGAAACGAAGTTTTCAAAACTAAGCGGAACAAACAAGTATTCATTACTAAGTGTATCGTAATATTGGTAATTATGTATGCATATGTGTGTTATACATATATGCTACGTTACAGGCCAGTCTTTGCCTCAAGCTCTATCGCTCAAGGTAAAAACTAATGAACAAGGCCTTTGTACATCGGTATCCAAAAATACAGGTTAGTTAAGCTGTACTTTTGGCTGACAATTTAAATATGTGTAAAGACACTTAAGATAATTTTTGGTAAGAAAAGTTATCTATTTTATTGCCTGCCCAGTAATGTTCCTCTAATTAAATATGTCAGGTTGTAGATAAGATGCTATCAATGTTTCAGCGCTGAGCAAGCTACAAAATTCATCTAGACTTACCATGCTCAAGCTATTAACAGTATTTATAGTAATTTAACAAATTATAAACAAAAAGACTGTTACATTTACCTTAAACCTACTGCCAAATGTAGAATCATATGATACCTTAAAAATCTTCCTTAATTTTCGATATTCGGAGAAATGTAGCTTGGACCGAAATTTTTGCTAGATCGTCGCAAAATCGTATCGGACCCTAAATACGATTACGCGACGATACGATACAATGCCCCACTAAAGAACGCGCAAGCTTTGTTGTCCTAACTAAGCATACGCTTTGCTATTGGGCGCTTGAGCATTTTTTGTGCTTAAGTTCAAAATGATTATGTTAAAGCAACCAAGTTAAACTGAACCGACAGCTTAACTTCGAAGTTCCGAATAACTGACGTTCTCTAGTTTCAACGGTATTGTGTGCTTCAATGTTCCTGCAGGAATATGGCAATATTTTCTTGCAAGAGTATGGTTAAATAATTTAGTGTAATCTAGATCTCCCGTGCTCGTACATGGATGGTTTCACAGAGCCAGTGTGAGGAATGCAAAGTGAGACAAAAGGTAAGGATTTCTAATAATGATTATAATAATTATATCACTGAAAGTTACTATTATTACAAGCCGCATGGACACGGATTCCCTTTAGATAGTTTAGGTTAGACTTTTCCAATAAATAGTTTTAAGGTATCCTTTTTATGTTTGGGTTACTTTAAATAAACTGAAGGTACACGTATTGAGACTAATGAATAAATGTATTGAAATGAAATGATTGTATGGAATGTAAACTACATTTCTATGAAACTAAGTTTAAAATTTTCATACTCTTACATTTGCGCCCAAGATGATGTCAAAACTTCGAAACATAACTTTGAAACAAACATTTTTAATAAGGTTACGATTTAATTAAAACATAAATAACGATGAGACAAATTGATATCATTAGTTACTATCTATTGATATACAGAATTAAATATGTCATTGCACCCTTTATATATCATTTGTAAACAAAAAAGGCGCCATAGTTGGATCCCGTCTATGTCAAAACGAGCCTTGGAACGGTACTTATCCTTAATGTCAAACACTACAGCAGAGCAAACTCATTAAACTTTGGTTGTGTCTACAAGATTTAAGATCGAAATGTAATGTGATGAGATTCGTGAGAAAAGATATCCATCATTTTGAAGGAGAAATTGGATCATGAGATTCTTCTTCCTAATCTCACGAAGGGCATATATGTAGTGTGTAGGAAAACTTTGGCAATTCTAAATTAACGCACCAGTGCTCACGGTCCGGTCACTCGCAACCTTAATTCTATTCTGATTTAGAATATTGGCTACTGTTCAAACTTTTACACAAATCAATAAGTTATTGCAATTTATGAAAAGAAATAATGAATATATGTGATTCATTTTGGCATAATATTACGGGTAATAGATATTTACTTACACAGATACTGATAAAGTATATCTTGGCTATGTTCACGGCAATTTTCTGCATATTGTCTGCATCCTATTAAATATTGCACAGCTGGGGTTAGGACCTTTTATTATAACAAGAAGATAAATATCAATTTATAATGTATCCACACTTGTTAGTGGTCAAAGTAAACTTTTGACACTGATCACCCATACCGATTCCGACAGCGCCCGGCGATCCTTACTTTTGTCAATCGTTTACGATCTACATAAACCGTAACATATACTGGATAAAATAAGGTATTTTATCATAAATAAAGTAAAGTGATGAAGATTTAAGGCTATATATATTTATAAAAAGTAATTAAGTCTAAAGAAAATGATTACATGATTGAAAAGTATAATATTTGTATATACATATAAGGTAGGTACATTCGATGTGTACTTATCTCGATTAGTTAAAAATACTAATTTATTTGATTCAAATTAAGCGATAGTTAGCTTAATCATCGCATTAACGAAGTTAAAACAGGGGCTCATTAAAGAAGCTATGAATTAGTCTTTGTACTAAATAAATCTTGTACAATGTCATTTTGTTCATTCAACTCAAATCGAGGATGACTGAGCCTTCTGTAACGAAACAGTCAGTTATTTTTATCTCACCTTATCAATTTAAATAGTAATTATCTTTCCTTCACTTTGCTTAAACTGTAAACAGTGTTTCAGAATCTCTCTAAACTAACGTGTGGATGAAAATACGAGTAGAAATACTTTGTAAATTGTTTGAACTGGTGTTTTAACAAATGAAGTGTTTTGTGAACGGATTCAGAAGATGGACTTGTCTAGGGTAACTATTAAAATATTAATTAGTAAAATTGGTAAAACTAGTGTCATATAAGACGTAACGGAACGAATATTTGTATACTATTCTAAAAGGTATAAAAGTAAAAGTAACTAGATTTATTTACCTAAGCTCTGTTATATATTTTATTTAATGCAATATTTCTAAAAACATTAGATAAAAATAGTTTTTTTGTTATTCTGACATATGTGCGTGGTATGTGTGTGTGGCATATGAATAGAATGCTGACTGTTTTTCCTAACTTTTTTGAAAATTTGGGAATTATATTTAATTTATAATGCATTGTTTAAGTTAAAGGTAGAGTGAATTTTAGAAGAATCAGATTTTAATACCAATTTTTAAAATGATCATGTATCAGAAGTAATTATTTTACTCACCTAGTTTAGTAATTTGATCGAAATGATTCTATATTTCTTGCTATTAGAAAAAGTATATTAATGTTTTTCTTTGTTATGCTTAATCCACTTCATAAAAACTGGAAACTCTCAATCCAATTCGATTTTATTCAAAAGAATAAATTTTCCTTTTGCTCCCATTAAAATTTGAAGACGTAATTCTAAAGTTTCCATCTTTAGATACAAGGTTATGACATAGGAGAGAGGATATGAGATACATGATTTTATAGCAGTCAAAAAGACTATTGTAATGATATTTCAGAAAGATCTTCTGAACGAGACGGAAGTAATGATAGAGGCCAAACAACTGTCAGTATGGACACCGGAAGAGAAGCCATGGTGGCGCAGAAAACCCACCAAACCCAAGACCATGATACTAAATAATGGTAAAATGCATTTTAACTCAAAACAGTAACAACGGTAGAACTTTGACAGGAGGTGCATGACGTCATTGAAATTAAATTATGTTTTTTTGCACTTTATTAATCCGTTACTCTCCTAATGAGTAGGGTCACTTCTTATAATGAGAAAGTATTATGTTTTGTAGGCATTATAATGAGAAGCCATTAGTTCATAATACTTACATCCATTGTTTGGAATTTGTATACCTTTAAGAGGTTTAATTTTTATTTATATATTCTTTATACCAAACATAAAAAATATGGTACAAAAGGCGGACTTAACGCTAAAAGCATTCTCTACCAGTCAACCCTTGGGGCTCAGGAGAAATCGTCGAAGATAGTATAATTGAAAAGTAACTTGCTTGAATGTAGATACGTTGCTACTCCTGAGGACTAAGATGTTCACCTCGCTTCAAAGTGTGCAATGCTTTACGGCGACTTATGAGGGCGGCACTGGTACCTCCCCGATCGACATCTATAGTTCTCCCACCTTCAAAGTGATCTTTATGGCGAACTGTAAGGCATGAACATTTTACAATGTTTTCTTTCACCTTTAAAGTAAAGAATAACTAATCTTCTAAGACGCACATAACTTCAAAAAATATGATATATTGCATAGATATACTATGATTATTCTTGAGCAATTTCCAGTAATTATATTACATGACAATATTTGATTTTAGTTACAGGACGCATGAAAACCGGTGAATTTGTCGCCATTATTGGTCCCAGGTAATTAGAACGTTACAATTAAAATTTTACTGGATTATGTATTCATTGTACGACCCGTAGCGCAACGGTAACTTTATCGGTCTAACATGCAATTACGGGTTCGATTCCCGACCAGAAATTGGAATGTTGGACATGAATTAAATGATTTTTAATGCAAATTTTTATTTTATCTTGTAAGTTTCAATTAAATTATTTGAAGTATTCTCGTGTAGCCTCTCCCAGCATGTAGTTTACACCTGTAATGGAGGTGACTTAGTTTTCATTTCTATGTAATATCTTAGGTAGTAAATGTGTAAGTGTTCACTTTGTTGGTGTAACAAACCATAAATAAATAAATAAATGAATGACAGACATTGGTGTTTGTGTATTAGTCTTGAATGTTTTTCACCCATGATACAGGAATCTTTATATCGGGCTATGAGTAAAAAAGCGAATGAGTGAAGAAAGCATTGATATGATATTAGTAATGATGTACTAATTAGAGTTTTCATTGTTATTTTGTTTTGAGACATTGTTATTTTATGTGGTTCGGTCTCTATACAGATTTATCAATTATCAATATATTATTATAGACAAGTCAATTCCAATATCCAGGTTTGTTTTAATAGGTCGATAACAATAACATATTTTTTCACTTGTCTGTTTTCATATTATAATCAAATTAAAAAGGCAATCATTAAAAGAATTTGTTGCAATTGAAATAAATACCCAATTTGGTAAATTGTCATTCACACCCATTTCTAGCCTGAATTATTGCCAAAACGCAATAATTCAGGCTAGAAATGCAATGTCAGGCAATGACTCGCTACTATATTAGCCTTTTGGAATATCAATGCATCTATAATTGACTTCTAAGACTCTTGTTCCATATGAAGTTGATTGAGATGTTCATGGGCGTACAATCAAGTAAACTGCATGCCCTTTTATAAAAAGTAAGCAACTTAGGTCCACAGGCACGTGTTGTTAACCAGTTCCTTAAAATTACATCGAAGGTTCTCCGGGATGCATAAATAAACCTTGAATTGGATGTCGCGGAAACTGGGACGTCTGGTAACGACAATCTTTTCTCTAAAATATGTGTACTGCGAATTTACGGAGCCAAAAGTGCTAATCTAATCTCTAAATGGCAATAAAGTTTGCTGGGAACGGATGACATACGTATTCTTTGTTGATCAATTGTGGGCTGACGTATGCATTAACACTGTCACTGCTGCGTACAACACTACTTTGTATTGTGGCGCAAGGCGCTTGCTTGTACAAACCTATTGTATGTACAAATGTGTATGGATTACGGGCGAACAAAAGTGCTGTGTTTACGTCGGCGCTACAAGACTGTGAGCGAAAACAACGTCTGTGTATTCGTAAATGTTACGCAATATACGCGCCGCAGTCAAAGTATTGCTCACATAGTTGCAAGGACTATAAAAGTTATCTCTTGTTTCACACTAACCTTACCCAAGATTTTAATAGGTACCCACAACTCAACAGCAACAAATCTCGCTTAATAGCTGTCGGATTGCCCTAATAAAAGCATTATAATGCGTTAACATTGTAGTTTGAAACTACATTTTACAAAAGTACTATAGCAGTAAATAACCTTTGTTGATATGTACTTTTACATAATGCGAAATATTTTCTATTAAATTTAATTATGTAGGTGCCTCTTTAAATATTGCATAGTTAAAATAGAAGTACGCTTTCATACACTTGCACTTCCTTAGTGTCTTCATTAAACATTCTTTGGCATGTCTGTAAAATTAATGAAAAATCCAGGCAAGATTCAATCCCTGTCATTAAAAAAGTGAAACTGGTCCTATACCGAAAATAATATTAAGATGTTAAGGACTATTTAAAAGTAAAGTGCCCGGGATTAAATCAACATCACGAAGCTATTCCTATTTCCCTCCCAATGCTTTCGTTTACTCGAAATTGTGTTTTATTAAATTTACATTAATTAATCATTTAATGCAAGGATAATTGACGGTATTTTTCAACAGTGGTGCCGGCAAGACAACATTCCTTGTGGCATTGGCTGGTAGATCAACCCTGCCATCCGAGGGCAGTGTAACACTGAACGGAACTAATGTGAACGATCTCCAACGAGGGGTCGTGGAAATCGTGCCCCAGTTTGATGTCTTCATGAACAACTTGACTGTGATGGAGCATTTAATATTTATGGTAAGTTGATTGCAAGAACTCCTTATCTTATCTTATAGCGCATTACACGCTGTTTCCATGAGATTTTAATGTGTTCTGGTTTCCATATTAAGCATTGAACAAATGAAGAAATGAAAGCTCATTTTAATCTCATACAGAAATCGAATATCTCACTTAACCGTACCTAACCTTCAGTATTATAGGTATGGTTTATCAAACTATGTATGTAAACCTTCGCCCCCTCCATATCTCTTTTTATTCTTTTTACCCAAAGGTTGTCTGGAAGAGATCGCTAACAGCGATAAGACCGCCTTTTGTTTACACTTCTGTATTTTGTTGTTGTTATTACCTTTGTATTTTCTCTTTTGGTGTACAATAAAGCATATTTGTATTTGTATTGTATTGTATTAACAGTAAATATCTAAGACAATCTAACTTTCAAAAAGTCACTTGAAGTTCTATCATTCCTTGATGGCTAGATGTTTACTATGTTTGCTTAACAGGTAAGTATAAATCCACTACAACTCCAACTATTGCGCCATTTTCATTCGGCTATGAATGGAAAATGTATATGGATTATGAGTATGAATGGATAACGTGATTTGTGGCATATAAAACCGTGTCTTTAGACAGAAATGCAACTGGGTAGCGTGAAGAAAACGGCAAACAGCACAAAGTTGAATGTTCTGGTGAGCGAGCTGAAACTAAAGGCACATGTGAACACTCGCATCCAGTCTCTATCGGGCGGCGAAAGAAGATTACTCTCATTGACGTCATCCGTAAGTTGTAGCTTGTTTTCTGAACCACAGATTTCAAACGTAGTGAAGAAAATCTCAATCTAAGTTATATTTCAATGTGATCTATTACGAATTAGTGGAAGAGCGTTCACGATTTAGCATTTCGTAGATTTCTAACAGTTCATTGGTTATTTGAAAAGGTTTAACGATTACTACCTAATTAATGCAACCGAGACCGATAGCTTACCGTACATCTCTTTTTGACTTGAGATATTATTACTCAGAATAAAGTAATATACGATTTGGTAATATTTTTTCCGCTTATCTGGCTAACGGGTCAGGTACATTTTTATGCACTTTATTTAGATTAAAAGTATATATGTTGGAATTGATTGTGGAAGCGATCTGATGTCAAATGGTTCTATAACTCACGGATATCTACGTCAAACTCTAAACAGCAACCCTGTTTGACGCCCTCTTTCTCCTGAGGACTGAGACAGTCGTCTCAAGTGTAATCGGCTATCGTACCTCTATATACCACACAAAAATTGTTTTAGGGGGTAATAAGTTGGGTTAGAAGGTGCAGCGGTACTTCTCCGGGTAAACCACCTTTTACCACTGTTCTACCTTCTGTAATTCAAACAATTAACTATTTTAATTTTAGTAGGACGTACAATATAAGTATCATTTTAGTTGCTGTCCAGCCCACAAATACTCATTTGCGATGAGCCGACGACGGGTCTAGACAGTTACAGTGCAGCTGTCGTGGTTGGGGTGCTGAAGAAACTGTCCATGTCTGGAACAATCGTCATCTGCTCCGTCCACCAACCGTCCTCCGACTTGTTCAAAGAGTTCAACGCTATCATGCTGATGTCTGAAGGGAAGATAGTATTCCATGGACCTCATGAGGACTGCAAGGCATTGTTTGAAAGGTATTTGCAAATTTTACGCAAAATTTTCAAGATGGTTATTTTCAAGAACTACCATTGGTGCAACCTCAGTCGCCCTCATAATCCGCCGTAAAGCATTACTTGTGTTTCGATTGGATGGGTGCGGTCACCGGCTACACTTACAAGCGACACGACCTTCTCAGTTCTCACGAATAGCAATGCATCTGTGCACGACGTCAGACAGGACCTTAGTCCTGTTTGGCGTTGGAAGTAGATGTCCATGGGTTGCAGAATTAATTTAAAATCAAATAACCAAGATATACCTTTTTATACAGCATATAAGTTGTAACCGAGCTTCTTTTTACTCCACGTAATGGTAAGCGCTAACTTCCGCCAATGGACACTTGGCTTAATCGACTCTAAACAGGACTGAACTCTTATCTGAGGTCAGATGCGTCGCTACCCCTGAGTTCCAAAATGGAACACCTCATTTAAGTGTATTTTCCTGTCCTCCTTCTATCTTCTACTTCATAACACTAGACTATATTTTATAATATTTTAGTACAAGTTGTTTATTACATTTCAGCATAAATCTTTACTGCCCAAAGAACTACAACCCGGCTGAGTTTTACATAAGGGCAGTGTCAGTGGGTCCTAAGGGTGGCAATTATATGGAACAAATATTGGAAAATAACATCAACCGCTCCTACGAGACAAGTTACACACCCGTCATGCCACAACATGAAATGTAAGTACTAAATGTAATGTACATGATGGTAATAAGGTTGGTCATATCTCGCAGAATATGCGATTGCTATTCACAGTGTATCAATTTATACTGCACATTACATTGATACAAAAATCTGCAAGGTGGTAGAACTTACATAGATAAACCAGGACATACCACAGAATTATATTTTTTTTAGGATGACGTAATTCTTGCGTTTCAGTGAAATATTGGATAACGAGATTTTTACAGACTGTTAATGAAAATTACTGGTAAATGAAAAGGTTAAGAAGCCACATATATTTATTTCTTTATTTAAATTTTTATTTTTATTTTAGACGTCAAAGAAATTGGTGCAAACAGGTACAGCTGCTGTTGTGGAGATGTTCATTAAGTTTTAAAAGAGCATTGAAGAACTACGCCATTCAATTAATCTTTAGCACGGTAACAATCCTTTCTGTTTACTTGATGTTTTAAACTAATGAATTACAACTGCTCTTTGTAATTAGAAAAAGGTTTTATTACTAAACAAAAATATGTAAGAATAATAGCAAACTAAAGTCCAGGCTACTGAAAGTTAAGTAGTCGCTGTAGCCCATGGACATACTCATCTAACCTTAAAACAGGACTTAATTTCTTGTCTGAGGTTACTACTCTCTATTCGAGGTGGTGGTACTCATGAGAACTAAAATAGTCGGCTCACTTCCAACTATATACGGTAGCCGCTCCTTTTCATTCGACACATACAAAACAGATACAAGAGTTGCTTCTCGGCGGATTATGAGGGCAGCTGTGAATCAGCCTACCCGGTCGATTCTACCATCACGACGATTGCAAGGTTGCAAAAATCGTCAATATGCCGCAAATTTATTACGTACGAGCAATAACTCGTTCTTAATAAATTTACTCGGCTACTTAATAAAGTGGTCGAGCTGTTAAGTAGTCGCAGTCCATAGATAGGCATATACAATCACAAACACAACCGAAATCCTATCTGAGCTCGACCATAGATACGTTGCTACTCTTGAGTACTAAGATGGTCGCCTCGCTTCAAAGTGAAGCCGGTAATCGCACCTCTCCACCCGAAACACAAGTAATGGTTTACGGCGGATTATGTGGGCAGTGGTGGTACATCCCCGGTCGCATTATAGTTCTCCCACCTTTAAAGTATTACCTTTAAAGTAGTTGATTTGCGTAATTACATTTTCCTTACGATATTGTCAATATTCGAAGATTACTCTTATTCCAGTTAATATCATCATTGATAATGGGAACGTGTTACATTGGACTAACTGGTACGACGCAACGCGGTGTGCAAGACCTAAGAGGATTCCTCTGGTTGGTCTGTTCTGAGGTCTCCTTCAGTCTGTCATATAACGCCCTTTTCACATTTGAAGCAGAGATCGCACTGTTCAAAAGAGAAGTTGGAGTGTACAGAACTTCAGCGTATTACGTTTCAGTCTTCTGTAGTATTGTGAGTATCTTTTACGTGAGAAGAAAATAAGCATGCAGACGAACTGACGTTAAGTAGTCGCTGCAAGCCTTGGACATTTAACATACAACCTTAAACAGGACTAAAGTTTTCTCTGAGGTCTGGTAAGGTAAGGTAAGGCTAATAGATGGATGGATGAGATATCGACTCTAGAAAAGCCGTAGGTAAAACTTAGTAACTTATAATATTTTTCCAAAAGTAATCTATAATCTCGATATAAAACAGAACACGAGAATTAATTGAACGATAACCAACAAATAATAAGTAAATTAATTTTACGTTACAAGTAACACGGAGGAATAATAAAAGACAACAAATGCACATAGTAAACAACAAAATAATTGGACTTAACTGGCTTTTACGGTATACCTGAGTCTATACTTAAGTTTCACATTTAAATCTTTTTCAAATTGAACCGGATTTTCTGTACCCGTAGATCAAATAATCAAATAGACACGAAAGTTATACATTTTTTGTCTTAACAAATGTCTTAACATCAGTAAGGAAGATAATACTATGAGCCATATTGAGGGCACTTTGATCATGGCTTATAGACTGCACGGATTTTTCTTCAGATTAAGAAGCCTTAAGATGGTGTAAAGTTCGTTAAACTGGCCTTATGCTCAATATTCTTTTAATATTTGGACTTCATTTTAAGAACCTTATGGAGAAGGCTTAAACTTTCAAGTTTTCCCACGATGTTTATAAATAACAAAACGACTATCGTGATAACTTTATATATATAATATAAGTTATCATTATAAACATATTATGTTTTCAATATTGTAATATCTCTAAGAAAGTTATTTTTGCTATGAATAAAATATCTTTACAGTTTAATATTATTATAGACTCAATTAATCCCGAACTAATGTGCCTAAAGTTTTTTGTCCCCATACAAATTACGATTTAATAAGAGTGTGGAGTCTATCAGTATTACGTTCCTTTGTCTATGTTTACATCTGAGAAAACGAGATAGAAATTGTCTTTAAGTTAACTTTTTTTCACGTTATAACTCGACTATTTAATTCGTTCAGCCGGTTTTAAACAAACTGTGGGTATTTTAATGCATTTCCGTTTTGATGGATTATAGTAAAGCCGAATTTCAACATTTGTACTTAAAGTAACAGGATAAAATTTTTAAACCATTAATCTTAAATTTGATCGACGCTACTGACGATAGAGGGTTGGTTCATATCTCGTGCAGAAAATTGCGATCGATATTTAATGTGGGAATGTGCCCGTTGTCAGCTTTCTTGGAAGCCGGCCGCGCAGCCACGCACTCCCTTTAGATTGATTCGGCTAATTATTTTATTATTAATACTTTTAAGATATTTAATGTGAGATTCGTAATTATTAAATAAAACAGTGTTTTTGTAGGACATGATTTTGACTTGTTAAATAAGTTCTGAAATAAATATTATTTCTTTGGGGTTGTTACGCTGATATAATAATATCTAAGGTTTGTATCGAAGTAATTGCAACTGTTCTTAAACGTTTTAATTTGACTTTTTAATACCATTGAGATTATTTTAAAGGAAAATAATAATGAGATGTACTCATTTTTTGGAATAAAGAATTAAATTAATTCAAAAAGATTCCTAAAGATTTCACTGAATATCTAAAAAAAGCAACAGTTTTAACAATCAGAATGTTTAATCAGATGTTTATAACAACAGATAAGCAGGTATTATAAAATTTTGCAATAAATGCAACCAATATAATGCGACGAATTGATACTAACTAAAAAATTATTATGTATCATATTAGTGGACAGTAAAAGTGAAACAAGCAAGTTTATATTAATTCAAGTAAAATTCCATTTAGCTGATGCTTGGTGCTCGAGTTTTGAACGAATTGGGTATCTATATAAATGCACCTGTGAACATCAGCGTCTTATCTATCCAACCAGTTGGTCGGGCGGTTAATTTATTTAATCTTCGCTGTGGGATGGGGAACTGTCCAGAATGTTCTGTGGTTCGAGATTTTTCTTATTAATTACTCGGAATTTAGTAAACTTATCGATAGTACCGCCGGGTATGAGAAGGAATTTGGTGTAGGACATCCCTATTTCCGTTCATTCCAAACAAACGTCAAACAAAAATAAAAACGTAATGTCAATTTAAGAGATATGGGATGAGAGATTTAAGAGATATGGGAGAGATGATGAGATATATAACTTTTGCTGTTAGGATCTGGAGAAACAAGAAAATAAGCTCACGTGAAAAAAGTCGCATGCAGCAGCTATTTAATAATAATATTCAAATGTCAATTAACACTCTCGTATATAAATAATAAATGTCTTCACGTGAATGTCCACGTGATTTTCCAATGCGTAAAAAATATTTTATTGATTGCGTAACGTGTTGCTAACTTAAAATTGGTATTTTTTTTATTATGTACCGGGTATTCACGATTAACGATTTTTGAGTTCTGATTGTTGATATGTCAAATCGGTTGCATAACTAGTAAAACCCATGCAAATGCATAAATTTCGAGATAATATTAGTTTAAAATCATATAAAATAAATTATTTACAACGTTGAATCATGAATACACATAATATACTTAAGATAGTCTTCGTAAATATTATATTGCTATTTCCATTACCATGTTTTGATTAAATGTATACGTCGTATTAATAACTTATCCATACCTTACCTATACTATTATAAATCTTATATTTATGATTTTATTAACAGAATAATCTTAATAAAACCGATTATGTACCATTGTTGGCGTTTGTTTACAAAAGCTGGGGTATGTTAACAAAATCATGAGGCTTATATCATAATTAAACTACGATTCTTAAATGGAGCAATCCCAACATGTAGATTTTCGTGTGTTTTGTGGTGCGAGAGTAAGAGATTAGGTTGTAACGTGCAGGTGACTAGAAAAAATTGTGTCCGGGATTCGAGCCTCTGACCTCTGCGAGAATGGCCGGAATATTTCATTAGAATACTTAATATGCTCGCCTGACTTGGAAGTGTAGCCGGGAACCGAATCTCTCCGAAACACGAGCTGTTTCACGGAGATTATAAGGGCACCGGTGGTATCCGTCTGGTCGAACTAGTTTTATAGTCAAAGTTCTCCAAAAATACATACGATTCAGAGACACTTGTTACAATGGCCCAGTCTGTTTGATTGACGTGTCATTTCAAAGTAATTAGTAAAATACTTTAATAGACTGATTAGAATTTTTAGATATTGATTAAATCAATTTGATTGTAGATCTTTCGAAAGTTGAACTACATCAATGATATTAAATTGTTATTTATAAATGTTATTCATTCAATTACTGTGATAGATAAAATCGTAAAGTTTGTCAATAATCATGACACAGATAAGCATCTCCCCTCTATTAGCACTTGTACAGGAAGCGGAATGAGCATTAGAATGTCTAAGAGTGAAAAACTGTTGATTCCTATCTTAAATAGTTTGACACGTCTCAATTAAACGTAGCGTATTATTTATCTAAATGATTTATCCTTAAGACTACAATCCACTTGGTGTGAATCAAAATCAAAATCATTTTTTTCTATTAATAATTCATTGTCATAGAACTCTTTAATCGTGAAATATGTACTTATTACTAGACAGGCCTTTTCTTGTCATTTCTGTTTTAAGGTGACGCTAATTCTCTAAAGGTGTAAATCCATTATTTTTCGTTTTTGGATAATGTTGCCCTATTAAAAAATTAAATTTTTTTGCAATGTTTACCAAAATTGATCTTTTATTATTATTTTTAATTCTTGTTCTTTTTTTTTAATTCTGTAATTGGGTATTTTTTTTAAATAGATGTGTCAAACAAGCATACCGCCTGATGGTAAGTGGTATATGATGGTACCTGATGGTGGTGGATGGCTTAGCCGCAATCTAAAATTTTGAAATATATATTATTTATATTTAATTAAAAATCTTATTTTTTTATTATTATGTGTTAGTCTGCAACATAATCTACATCTAGTACGCAACAGCAAATAAATTAATTGCAGCCAGATATTTAAGGAGGAAGTAACTATTATATCTGAACTGTGTAGGAAACCGACGATTTGCTTCATCGAGTTGGTTTAATACTTATGGACATTTAAACAATGAAATTAAGACAGTTTGAGCGCCGACAGTTATTGGGTTTCCGCCCAAATAGAAGCCCAATAAGGCGTTACAATGTCAGTATTTATCATTGATGCGTAAAAATTATTGGACTGAATTAATGGAAATTCGATAAGTTGAATAGACACAGAAAAAATATAGAGCAAATAATAGACAATATATTATATGTGTCATTGGCAACTTGGTAACATTTTAGATTATGGTAATTTGAATATTTTATCGCCCTGTATCCAATGAATCTAATTGACCGTTAAAAGATGTTAGTCCGATATGCACATGCAAGATAGAGAAACACAAAAAGACCAATAAGTTTAAGAAAACGATTCTAAATATTACTCATAGTCCATGTTTTATTGTTTGTTTTTATATTTTACATACAATGTTGTGTTTCCTAAGCTATCACTGTTCTGACCTATGATGTTGACATTTTTTCCATAAAATTGACCAATAAAAATAAAATAAATGTCGGGTACCAAAAACATCTTTTATTACAAATTATTTCTATTATGATCAACTTAACTTAAGGCACTTCTTCCAAGTATTTGTTCATTCTTGTAACCTTATTTGTGGCCTATTGATTCTAAAATATCGCCACTGACCTTTAAAAATAGTCCGCTGGACAAAAACCCATGGAACTCAAATGATCAGAAACTATCTTTAACAGGAACGAGGCTAAATTTATATTATTTTTTATGTGCCAAAGTTTTTTTCAAAACAATTAGTCCCATGTTTGATGGACGCCGTCTTTAACAAGAGGACTGATTCCTATCCCGCGCAGATAATTGTGATTACTATTCAACGCTATTTTTATTTTGTTTTACCTTTTCATAATGTTTTTTTCCTGTATATTTTCTTTGTTTCTTTAATTTTTATTAATTATCCACTCTATATAATATACTTATGTAAAAGTTTACAGTGGAAACTACACTGATGTATGTGTTTGAACTTTATAATTGTTTGTTTCTCAAATAAATAAATAAACGCAGAAATACAACTAGCCTTCTGGAACCACGCCGCATGGGCACGGACTCCCTATAGATTGTTTAGGTTAGGCTTTTATTATATTAGTTTTTAGATTTTCATTATTGAAAATTTTTATTTATACGAGTAGGTTAAAATACTTGTCTTAGTTCTGTGTTTTATTATTATTTCAATACATTTAATTCCACATCATTTTCAGATTCCGCGTTGCATAGTATGGCCAGTTACGTACGTGGTCATAGTGGCATTGGCAGTACATCTTCCCAACCATTTGGTGACCGCATTGGAATTCGTCGTCGTCCTAATAGCTGTGGCAATTGCTTCTTCTGCCTATGGTAAGCTTCATCCCGTAATACTCATTCACAACATATAACTGTTACCCAGGCCTTTTTTGTCACATCTATACTGGCGGCGCGCTAATTCTCGAAAGTAAGTTCAAATTTTTATGGCAATATTTCCATATTGTCGATGTTTCCTTTGATGGTACTGCCTCCACGTGCCCCCACAAAATAGCCCTGTCGTTACCTAATATATTTTATGCCACCCAGTGCTTTTTAGTAAGAATTAATAAAGTTCACCTTTAGAACACTTAATAATTTCTAATCTATGCAACGAATAAAATTGTAAGTGATTGGTGTCTATAAATGGAGGATATAGAACTTGGCTGTTAGAAAATCTACAATGTAGAAAATGAAGTCGTGGGCTGCTAATACGTTAATAAGTTTGAAACACTGTGGGACCGGGATTTGAACTTTGAACCGAGCGGAATCCTAATCACCAGGCTATATGCAATTATAACAGCTTGCGTCACTATTAATAACACAATTGTTGCTATTTTGTAGGTCTCGGCATGGCAGCACTGTTTACGTCAACCCGCCTGATGGCAGATGTATTACCTTGCTCTGATCTTCCCCTATTCCTCATGTCAGGTGCCTTCCTCAGGATATCTTCCCTCCCCCTTTGGCTCTATCCTGTTAAGTACATTTCCCATTTCTATTACGGCATGGACGCGATGAGCAATATATACTGGCGACAGATTGATTACATAGGTAAGTGTATCTAGCAATTATTTTAACACAGTGATTTTCAAATTGTCTCAATTTTTAGGCTATTTTTTGTATGAGAAGAGTAGTCAATCGAGATGGAAACTATCTGATGTTAAGTATCCGTTGCATCTCAAACTCGTACTTAAACACTCAAACCTAAAACTCAAACAGAAATGAATTCGTATCTGGAGTCGTACGTAGAGGCGTTGCTACTCCTGAGGACTAAGATAGTCGTCTCGCTCAAAACCGATAGCCTGCAATTTTTGACGGGACCTATTATTAACTGGGCGCTGTAATATTTGTCTAGCATAGTTCTCAGTACGTTCAGAATCTATGTTTTCTATGTTTATTTTTTATTATCTAGTTGTCCTCGTTTATTTATGTGGTTAATACGTTCATTGTGAACGGTTTGTATATACAATGCTTTATTAATGACGCTTTTCCAGTAAAAAGAGCTATAGAATTGGAAAGATAAACGCTATTCCTATTTTAGTCAACAGTACGTCAAGCATCCATTTCTGTCGAAATTTGATATTCGGAAAGTAGTTTCAAATAATCTGAAATGCCCATAATAATTATAATCAGTATATAGGAAATATAAATTTAATGGAGGCTCCAGAGATATCTCCTCTTAGGTTTCCCTCCCAAATTTTAAATTATACCTTTGTTTTGAAACGTTTGTCTATAAAAGATTAATTAGGCAGATAGGATGAAAAAATGCAAACCCTTATCCGAAAACTTCATCCAGTCGTAAATCACGCCCTCCACGTTCTTGTGTTGAACAAAGAGTGAGGTCCATCATAGGAATGCGCCGATATATAGGCACTGTCGCTCGTCGTTATTTTTTATGGGATTTTTATTGTCATTACTGATTCAATTGATGTTCTATATTCTAGTAACGTTCTAAATTGCCACTTATTTTATCGGCTCAAAAATGCTTTGAGAATCGAAATTAGATAGATCTATCATCATAACCAACCCTTAAATACCGATTCTATGTAATTTAAGATAGTGAAACAGGTAAAGAATTTATGATTTTTAACTTATACCATCGCGGGATTCATTCATTATATTTTATTTATTTATTTCAGGCTACTAAGGCCCATAGACACGATACACAAATACAAATAAACAATATAGTAAATTAATACATACAAAGAAAAAGAAAAAAGAAAAACAATAATACTATACAAAATAGAAATACAAAAATTATAATACTATACATAAACAATATTTTAAACTTAAATTTATGTAACAAGAATGTGCGGCGTCACGTCGTATTGCGCGCAGTGTGTTTTAGTATTCTATTACTATTTCAGCAGTTTGGCAGTGACCACGATCAATGCAATTACTTCAAAATATCAGCAATTAAAAAGGGTTAATCCTGAGTACCCATAACATAGTAAAAACCATGGAATTCACTTATCGGGCTTCTCGTCGGACATAGTATTTTGGGTGCTTAAAAAGTATCTCTTACGTTAAGAAATGCTTAGTTGAAAACATACCAATCAAACATGTAGAGGGTTCTGTATTCTATTCCAGGAAATTCAGTCATCTGAGTGATGACTTTTGAGGATTGTTTTTGATGACATTTTTATTCTGAATCTAGGTGCTTGTGTATATCTCTGTATGTGTTATCCACGAAACAGGGTATCCTAGTGTGGAGCAAAAAGGATAGAAGGCATTTTTTAAGTATTAACCAAATCCATCTAATAGTTTGTAGTAATCTAATGAAATATTCAATCAAAGTTCCTAATAAAAAAATAGTATTGTAACAGAATAACTTCACCGTTATGAGACCTACTTTTATAAACCTTATAACCTTCTGACATTTTACGCGGCAAACGACAATTTGAACTCGTCCCACTCAAACCTCTAACCCTTCTTAGGCGAGAAAGGCAATAAAATGTCGACCCATTAGGGCGGACATCAACTCAAGAGGTAATAAAATCCGTAATTTAATGAGTAGATAAATTTTGAAACAATGTCCGTTCTATAAGATATGATTGTTTCGAACGTCTTAAAAGATTTATAAGTAAAAACTAGCAACCCAGCCAGCTTGGCTCGGGTAATAGAGTTTATGTTTGCTTACTTTATTTTTTCATACATGCATCCAGTCACCACCTAGTTGCAAAAACTATTTCTTTCTCGCTCAATTTACAAAAAAAAACACTTAATTTATTATGCACCACAACCTTCCTCAGGAATCACTCTACCTGTTGTTGAAAACTGTGGGAAAATCCGGCCAGTACTTTTTGAATTTATGGCGAACAGAGCCAAAGGCGACGTGGGACTTTATTTTATAATATTTATAATATAAGATAAATTATGTTTATGCCTATATCAACATTGCAAAGTTTTTTTTATAACATGTCAATTTAATTTAATTAAATTTGGGAAAAAAATGCAAAATAAACACATTAAATTGTATGCAAATATATAGCAAGAGGATGTCCATCACATTTTATGTATGTCACAACCGTTTCAATATAAAAAATAAATAATGGCCGCGATTTCGTTCGTTGATAACTACATGAATCATTGTTACGGTAATATTGCGAAAACATATTATATTTTCCAAGAATATTCAGAATTTATTGACTGAATATAAAGTTAGAATGGATTGCAATATGTACATGTCATACAAATGTGTAATTTACGATAATTTATAATGTTACGATGTCCAACCGTAATCTGTGAATGTAAATGCCAATAAGAGCACAATGACACTGTGATCATAGTAACAGTGAAAATCGATGCTTAGATCAACCGACGATATCTTTACTTATAAATTTTCCAAAATGTTCATCATATTTAATCTTTCACTAATCGGTATAAAAACTCTTCATTATTTACTTTCCTATTAAGGCTAGTTATAAATTAATATAAAATTAAATTACAAAAAATAGCTTTATTACTTTCAATGCGGCGCTTACATACATATTACAATGAAGTCAGCGTTGCGGGAGGTGGAGCTAAACTAGAACTGTTTTCTCTAGACTGGAGATGTGCCGACAATTCAGAGTAATGTTGTACATATGTTTTAGCATCCGTGTAAAATTTATGAACACACAGACGTTGTTTCGGCCCGCAGTCTTATAGCGCCGAAGTCTTACTGCACTTGTGTTCGTCCGTAACCTATACAGATTTGTAGATATGTACAAGTTGCAAAGGCGTTACGCCAAGTTACAGCAGTTGTACATCTCGCAGGGATAGTGTTAAATTAGACCTTGGTCATCATTAAAAATTGCACCGCCAGTACAAGATAAAATCATTCATATCTACTGTATGCTAATATAATGTATATGTATAATGTAAATGCTTGAATTCGTAGATAAATACTAATAAACACTATACCGGTCACTAAGTGGTGTATTCCCACAGTCAAGACCTAAAAGATTTGAGTTATCTATTCAATCTTGATAACTGACGACACAAATGTACTAGGAATATGGTATTGATACGTAATTTGGATTGTATAATGGCTTATTAAATCTTATTAAAGAATACGATCCCCATATTAATCTCACTTATACTACAAATGGCAAAATTTTGTCGTTTAAATATTTTTTTGCCGTTTATTCCTTATGATTTGAATAGAATTTGATAGGCAGTTTATTTCCTAGATTAACACATTCCTTTTGGCGTACAACAATGTTGTGTATGACTTGAAGTAACGCGTTTGCGGCTTGTAAACACGTACAAATCTGTATGGATTACGGACGAACAAAAATTCTATGTTTATGTCCGCGCTATAAGACTGGGAACGGATATTACGTCTGTATATTCGTAGATGATACACAGATGCTAAAAATACATGTTTCAGTGAATTGTCGGCGTATCTTCAGACTAGAGAAATAATCTCCAGTTTAGTGCCGCCTTCCGGAAAGCTGACCCGATTTAATATATGAATGAGCGCCGTATCAAAGTGCTCACACATTTGTCAATGTAGCTCGGAACCAGAATAGCGCTATGGTATCTTCTGCCTATCGTACGACGTCACTAAAGAAACTTCCGGGATCGGTAGCGGAAACTGGGATTTCAAGCCGTTCTCACTTCCAATTCCGAGAAGGACGTCGGTGTGAGTAGCCACATCGACGTAGGCACAGACCGGGACCTGAAGAGACTAGGAAGATCCCCCGAGCTGTGTCTGATTAGGACGTGTTGGAGAACAGCAATTGCGTTCGTTTCGAGATCCTGGTTACATCGAGTAGTTACGTTACGTTTTTATTTTTTTCACTTTTTTATGTGATAATTACAATAGGCGCGTCAGAGCATATCTTAGATTAGTGTAGGTACCAATATTTTAGGTAGGCAAAAACTAAGGCTTTTTCATGTAAAATGGAATTAGAAAACGATAACGCTTTCCATCTCAGAGTAAGGGGTCACTGCCATCCATAAACAACACGTGCCCTACTTGATGTTGATTACAGATGAGTTTCTACTCCTGAAAAGTAGTCGCCTCATTTGTAAATCGGCATCCATATCTTCATACCGAAACGCAAGTAAACTTCACGCTACAAATGAGATGATCCTTCTCCCTGGTTCAAACGTGTAGATTCATGACCTTGCAAAATAAACTCGTACAATTAAGTACTTATTTGGTAGATCTAAAGAAATAAATATATAATGCACTTCAAAATTAGTATAAAGTAATAACTTACGCGCTCACTTGAATAGCACGCCGAACCAAACTTATTTGTATGAAGAGGCAGACTTTAGGCCTTGTCTGTCTTTTTGTTTAACAATCCACGATTGGCAGTTATGATAGTGGTAATTATCACAAGGTACTGTAGTTCCATGTTACTTCAATCAAGTACTTGTATAAACAAAAACTTAAGAGCTGGAAGCAACTGCCAAATCATATGAATGTCTTCAAATTGAGAAAAAAATGTTCTTTTTCTCATTTAATATTGAAGCTACTTTTAATAGCTATAGTCTTTACTTGGTTTTTCTTTTATCTACTATCTTCGATGTTCTTTTATGCGTGAATGAATTAAATTTGTATAGTTTTTGAGTAAATTTTATGTTTTTTTTGTATTGCACATATAATAATGTGTACTTCACGTGAATAAAGTTAATATGTATTTAATATTTTTGTAAAAAAACTCTTTTTACAGCGTGCCCATCAAATTCGACCTCAATTTGCTACAAAGACGGCGCATCCGTGTTGTTGGAGACGGGTTACTCTGCAAACTTCATTCTACAGGACTCCATCGGACTGTTATTTGTTACAATATTGTGGAGTATTTTGGGGTACCTAGGATTGAAAAGAGAGGAAAGAAAAGGGTATACTTATTAATAAAATGTATTTTTTGTACTAAATATATCTGATATATAACAATGTTGTCTCATTTTAGGCCGTATATTTAGTACATGACAAACACAAGCGCCAAAAATAAAAAAAAACAAATCAGTGTTTTAAAATTTATTAAAAAATATTAATAAATATGATGTACAAGGTTTATATCTACTATTTTTCTATTAGAAGAGTTGCAAACAAGCATGTCGGCTACCTTATTTTAAAGTAGTCGTTTCAGTTCATGGACCACATATAATTTCAAACAAGACTGAATTACTTTCTGAGGTCGTATGTTGATGTGTTGCTACTCCCGAGAACTAGGATGGTTGCCTCGTTTTAAGTATAGCCGGAAACCGTACTTCACCAACCAAAACAAACGAGTTGCTTCACGACGACTTAGGAGGACCTCGCCTATTACTTTAATGCAAAAATATGTATTTCATATGAATTCTTCTTATGACCTGAATAAATAAAATAACCTGTAAATAAAATAAATAATAATCCTGATTTTACGATACAGTCTTCAAATATTAACAAATAATTTGATTAGGTATTCGTTAACATACTCGTTCCATCTTTAGTTCGTTAACGATAATAATTTGAGATATTTTGTACTACACAATTAATTCTATAATACAATAATAATATAGTAAATATTACAATACCATAGCAATCTAATTAAATATATACCTATAGCATATTAAAATAACATCAAGCCATATAATTTACTTAAAATACAAGCCATGCTATCTAATCTACGTAATTAAAGCATCCTTTAATTATTATTGGAAAAAACAGGGTATAACTTTGTGCTTTAAATTAATAATTATTTGATATAATATAAAGGAACTATACTTTTAATTTGTGAACAAAATAATTAGTATATAGGCGTACCTTTACTTTTCTTTACGATCATAGAAAAAGCAATGAAATGTAACCCAAAATACATAATACCAAGACACACACAGTTTCTCCAGAAATGTTCTTCAGCGTAACCGAATCTTTGCAGCACGTCGGTGCCCGTCTTGATACAAGGCACTCCCGGGATATCGACACAGTTAATCATCCCTACCGTTTTCCAATGAAGGATAGAAATGTTTTCTACGCCGTAATAAAAGCCTGATATGAAACGCAACCAAGCCACATGACGCGATGCGCTTGCCAAGTTCAAGTATATGCCAGAGAACATAATACTGATCAATTCGATTGGCACTGAAATGAGAGCGGCAGTTTCTATCTTGTCGAAGGTCGCTGAGAGGAACGAGCCTGTAAATAAGCAAGATTAATATTTAAACATTCTTTTGTTTACATTTTATACATTATTCACATTCCCAAGATATTGATTGACGGATTTAACATATGTACTAAAGTAAAATTACGGTTACGCGCACAATTTTGGCGATTTACAAAAAAAAAAATTAAAAATATAGGTTAAAAAGGTTTAGTTTAGTCTATTTTGAATCAATCCTTAGTTTTAATATAATATAGCGTAAGCGTTCTAATATAATATGTGTCTCTTGTATGTAATGTCTGCTGTATGTAATGAGACCAGAGTTACAGGGTTTGTGTACAAAATATGAAAAATAAACTAAACACAGGAATTTAGTTTACATTTACATAATAATAGGATAGGGATTCTTTATTTGTGCATAATAGCGGCAATGTATCACAAATATATTCTGGTTTGAAGAGTTTGGAGAGATAGATTTACCTCGGATGAAAGTCATACTAATCGATTCATATGCGCGGGATTATATTGTAACATTTTTTTATTTACCTTCACGCTAGAAATAATTGTGCAGATGTCCTATTCCGATTACTTTATCATAACCTACACTCTGCAACTTACTTACAAATACCTGTCGCAAACTGTCATCGTGTGGATAAAAAAACGAGCAAAGAAACCAGTGTTTACTTGAATTCCTAAAAAAAACAAAAATCTCGTGTCGTGTTCGAACTAAACAATATATACGGTAATTTAGTGTCATTTTAAAGACATTTCCATAAGAGACTCGTATCCAGAATAAATATTGCATTTTCTTGACACTAACAGATCTAATTTATGACTTGAGATGCAAACGAGCGTGCAAGGTACTTGTTATTAAGTGGTCGATGTAGCCTAAAGTCTAAGATGTTATTCTTAACACGTTCACTGAGCCGCTAATATATTCATCGAGTCAGTGTTGCGGGAGGCAACTAAACTGGAGCCGTTTTCTCTAGACGGAAGATGCATCGACAATTCACAGAAAAAAAATATTTTTAGCATCTGTGTATCACGAAATCACCCCAGTCTTGTAGCGCCGACGTGAACACAGCACTTATGTTTGCCCGTAATCCATAAGTACGATTGTACGTACGATTTGTACGTACAACGCAAGTGCTTACAAGCCGCAAGCGTTGCGCCGCGCATTACACAGCAGTCTTGTGTAACGCAGGGAAAGTGTTAAGTGGCTATATTACATTATTTTCCACGAATAGGCACTGAAGCCTACATAAGGTAACCTATATAACTATACATTATATTTATGAGTAAAATTGTGGTTTGTATGATCACATCGGTAATCAAATAAATGGTATTGTCTAATTATTTTATTATGTAAAGTATTGTTGTATGTTTATTTACTTTTTGATTACGAAGGTTGTCAGATATACATGGTATGCTACTGATAAAACTGACTCCTGTTTTCTGTATAATATTCTATATATGTTATGGGTTATTCTTACCAGGTAATAAGTAAAATTAAATTAAATTAATGTACGAGACGAATGAAATAATGAAGACTTTTCATGCTGACTCACACGTCTGTGAACTCGACGAGATAGATTAGCAAATGTTAATTGGCTCGAGAATGAATAAATGTGGCTTTATACGATCTATTTGACTGATATTTATAATATTGAGATTGACATTTGGCTAAATTAATATTATTTTATTTAAATTAATATTAGTTACTGCCACAGTATGCGTTGAGATTTCTGTGTATGTGTTTTTATATATAACAGTAGCTAAAAGTTGTCACTGTTTTAATAATCGTTTTATCCATTTACTGATTAACGAATTATATATGATACATGTAAAGAAAAAATACAACAACATGTCAAAAATTTTGTTTTATTAATAACTTTGTATAATTAACTTTTAAAATGATGGAAAATTATCCTATACAAGTAGAAAATTGGTATAAACCATACGAAGCTATTTATGAAGTAGTTACAAAATAAAACATTATTTACAATTGAACACAAAATAATTTGTTAAAGTTGAAAGCATTCTCGCCCCTGCCAAGGAAAATAAACACACATACGAGTTTTGAAACATATTTTACCAATACATGAGCCTTAAATATTTCGTCTTTAGTTGGGTCCAACCCAACTCAACCATTTCGATCAAATCCAACCCAACCTTATGAATTAAACCAGTAGGGTGTAACCCCACCTAACTAGTTGAGTCAAACTCAGTTCAATCTTCCTTAGTTAAGTCAAACCCAACCCAACCCTTTTTTATTTATGTCAAACCAACTCAACCAGTTAGACATCTCACCTAAACCTGAAGAGATAAATACTATAGCACATTTTTCCCAAGTTTCAGATCTTGTGATTTTTCTCCTTAGCAAGGCATGCTCCACGATATCAAATGACATAAACACCATGCAAACATTCAGTTAACACTAATTAAAAAGGCGAATTATTTCATAACAGATCAATATTAGCACATATATTGAGTATATAAAGCGTTTTACAAACTCATAGCCACACGCTTGGATTCCCTGAATTAAGGGACCCACCAACACATTAACTACAAGTGTAACACTCAGACCCAGAAGAGGCCTTACTACATCTTTCAAAAACATCATGCATCCGAGCCGGCGCAGTTTACGTAGACAACACAGTGATTTAAAACAATAACATAATAATAATACCAATGAATAATAATGCTTCGATTTCGTAATAATTTAATTTAATTTGTTCCAATATTACAAAAAAGTTTAGACCGACCTTGTTTTAAAAGATGGTAGTAACTTCTACGACGTTTAAATCAATGATTTATATTTTCCGGCTCGGAGCACGACTCGACAAGCTTGTAAGAAAGGCTTCTTGCTTGTAAAACAGGCGTTTTAAAAGATTTTAGTAAAACCGCTGATATCTAAATAGATGATTTAGATTTGTTCGACTGCATCGAACACAGAACTATAACCAACTGCATAATAAGTCAGGGTTCATAAAACAAAGTTAAAAATCTAGTAAACGGGAGTTCCTCTACTCCTTTTAATGACCATAAGGAAAGCGACGAGATGTGCAATGAAGTACATAGCTCCCAGACACACGCAGTTTCTCCAGAAATGTTCTTCAGCGTAGCCGAACTTTTTGAGAACATCGGCTCCTGTCTTGATGCACGGCATTCCTTTGATGTTAACGCAGTTGATCGACTCTATCGAGTCCCATTGTAGAATAGAAATAGATTCGACGCCATAATAAAACCCAGAGATGTATTTGAGCCAGGAGACGTAAGGTGACGCGCTGGCCAAGTTAAGATAGATGCCAGAGAACATAGTGCCAATCAGATCGAAAGGGACCGCCACAAGCGCCGCAGTCTCCATTTTGTCGAACACCGCCGATAGGAACGAGCCTGTAATATTAAATGTTAAGCCAATTATACGCGGTTTTTGTTGAACGAAAAGTTTTGATACGGAATTTGGAAGAAAGTTTTTTTATTTTCAAATTGTAGCAAATCAGTTTTAGCGTTATGCGGCGGCTGCAGCCTATGGACTTCCATATCCAATTTCCAACAGAATGGCAGTCCTATCTGAGGTCACGAAAAGGATTATAAGAACGGCGTTGCTACGCCTGGTTCTACTAGTTAAAGTGATAAAAAAGGTAATTAATAATGCGCAAGTGAACTGCTTGTTATTTAAGTTCAATTTTAAATATAGGGAAGCCTATTAGAAACGTGAAATACGCGGGGATAATACATGTATCTGTAAGGATATAATGTATTAGGACAATATATGGACAAGAGCAAAAAAAAGTTATATACCAGAAAATATCAATTTTTGATCAGTTAAAAAGTTTCGTTGTAAAAAAACGAGACATATAATAAAGATAAAGATATATTAAAATTTACGTTTAAACATTTAGAAATAAATATCTATTAAAAGTAGAAAATATTAAAAAGATGAAATCAAAGACTAAAAAAGCTAAAACATA